>JAIFTH010000201.1:0-45269 GCA_019968535.1 Fragariocoptes setiger | reverse complement strand
TCGTCGTCGTCGTCGTCGTCGTCGTCGTCGTCGTCGTCGTCGTCGTCGTCGTCGTAGTCGTCGTCGTCGTCGTCGTCGTCGTCGTCGTCGTCGTCGTCGTCGTCGTCGTCGTTATCATCGTCGTTATCATCGTCGTCATCATTGTTGCGTGCGTCATTGTCATAATCACGATTGTCTCGATGTTTGCTTCTATTTCCTCGGTCACATTTTGACATGAAGGGGGTGATCACTAATAGAAAGATCAGTAGAACTGCAAATCTGATACGAAGATTGATATTTGGACCCATTTTCGTCGTTTCTAGATTCGAGTTTTTGTTGTTGACTTTCTAGTGTGAAACGTTATAAGAGCATGAATTTCTGAAACTATGTCGAATGGCACATTAGTCGGTGATTGGTGTCCATTCAGATCGATGAGATAAGAGAATGATGAATTGAATCAACGAACACATCATAATGTAGCCAAATTCTGAGTCTTTTGCTGTTTGCACAATAAAACAAATACAAATTCCAAATATCAACTGACTTTTGGATACTTGGCACAAGTTCATAGTTATATTTAATGTCGTACACTAGGGCGAAACATATTTTAATGTCAATCTACAATGTTTGTTCAATACTGGATAACGTAAAGGCAAGTCAGTTAACTACAGACACGTTACACGCTTGGAAAATCAATAAAATCAACGTGATGGTTTCAGTATAAGCACGTAGCGAAATTTGGTTTGCTGCAACCATCGAATAAACGTAGCTAGTAATTTTTACGAACAAATTATTGTCTTCTTTTCAGCCGCCCTCTATCATTTGATTAACTAACTTTTATTGATTATTACTTGTACTATTCAACGGCGTACGAATTCATTAATTCCCACCATGGCCTCTGCAACGTCCAATTGAAAGCACAAAAGTGTTGAGATCTGCTTTTCCTGAAAAGATTTAGCGCACGTCACTACAATTGTAGCGCGAACATGCCAAGCCAACGATGATACATCAATCAAAATTCCAGGTACCTATAAATTGTTGCTACTTGCAACAGTTTCGATGCCTTTACGGGGGATTCTTCTGAATCAACATTACAATTGATTGACGTAATTGGTCAAATTTTCGAATAGATCATTGACAGACCTCAAGCAGAGCACAATATGATTAGAAATTGAGAGTCGTTGAATAATTGCCATGTTACACAAGGATGATATCATTAGAGATTTTTGAGGAATGTCAGTGCAACATGCCAAATGATTGGAAATCCAATGATCAACGGTGTCGGCGACAACATATAAACTACGTGCTGAAGCGTGTTGAAATTCGTTATAACCGTACTGTTGACAGTGTTGAGCACATGATCGAACATTATCGCCAAATACTGATAATGATCGTTGAAATGGACAGGTGAATGAATGTGTCAGTGAAAGTTTTTGAATGATTGTTTCATCTTAGAGAGTGTTATAATAATTGAATACTCACAAGTTCCACCATGAAACTGTAGGAGAAGATTAAGAATTTAATTTTGTTCTCATGATGTGGGCTGCTCATGGCGCATGAGAGCACGTACGGTAAAATCATGAAATTCATACAGCATGTCATTATAAGATCGTTACGGAGACAAGATTTTAGTGATGTAATAAATGTGAGCAGCATGAACGCCATGCAAGTGAGACACGACAAGGCTAGAACAGTGATGGCAATCGAATGTGAGGTCTCACCCATGACCGGGGCCCACATTATCGATGTGATAGACTTGATGGTCACCATTAAGCAGATGAGCGTTGCCCAGCGGCGTGCTTGAATCCATGGGCACCAGGTGGCCAACAGCAAAGCAGTGGTCATTGTACTGTACGCTACGATGAATATTACAAACCCTATCGACTGAACCAATGAAGATTTGCATTGTTAGAGAATTGTGCAATACTAGCAATATAGACTGTGAAATTGTGATTATATTGACCAGTTGATATATATATACTTACATGATGATTTACGGCCATCGAGGCCAATCGACACAATGCAAAACCAATCGATAGCTTTATCGAGAGAAACCCGAACACGCGACGCTTGGCCAAACGCACATCGTTGTCGGTGAGCTGTGCTCGAGAATCCATGATCAATGACATGATATCGTTTTGCTTCGTGATCATCATCTGATTGTTTGAGGTACCGTTGGTGTTTGATTTGTTATGTAGCGCGAAGTGTGTTGTAATCGGACAACGATTGTTGTGACTCCTATCGACATGTCCATTGTTTTCCTTGCTTGCTTGCTGGTGTCCAATCTCGACTTGAGTGTCCATAATCGTGCTGTTGTGATGTGATGCTGACGATCAAAGAACGACAATGTTGCAACTCAAAGTGATATTTGATCGACCAACATGAAACAACACTTGTTTATATATACACATATCAAAGACATGCATGAATAATGATAACGATGATAATAACAACAGTGTGACATGTATGTGTTACTTTCAAAGTACTCATGCTATTGTTGTTTTCTTATTCTTTATCCCTCTTTTCTTCTCTGTAACAACCATATACAAATATTCTGATTATGGATAAATATGCGTAAGCTCAATGGATTGTATATTTATCGAACGGCGCCGCTTGTTCAACAATCAGAGAATGGCATCAATTGCGCAAACATTTCCATTGTTTGCGTCGTCAAAATCTAGTAGTAAATGAGTAGTAAACGATAAATTAACCAAGTACAATTAGTTGCTTTTTTTGTTGACAAGATAGTTATCTGACTAAGTGAGTGAAATTATCTATGTTGCTATATATATATAGCAACCTTGCGCGTTCCGTTGACGCGTGACTATCTCTTTGTTTTAGTTTATCTCACACCATCAATTACGGACGAGTGTAAATCTTATTTATTATATCAATGACATCACATGAACTCTTCGTGTTAATCACATTACTGTCAATTGAAAAGGTTGGTAGATGAGAGACGGACCAGTAACAATTGACGTAATTGATGCTCAATCGCGGAAGAATTGAGATCGTCGTCCTTTTAATGTGATTTGCTAGTTAGATCAACCTTCAGAATTGTCGATTGTATCATAATTTTTGGTTCTGTGTGTAAAAGTATAAGTGTCCGTTGAGATCCGATGCGATGAGAATTGGGCAGTAATCGGAGGCGGCGAAGTGCGATGAAACCTCAGACATTCGTAGAGATCGTGGACGAGATATTCGTGAAATGAGAAAAATGAAATGTAATTGGCTTAGGGCAAATGTTTCCAGTCTATCTCTGGCAGTCCTTCCTTACGTAAGGCCTCGTTAGCTTTCGAGAAATGCTTACAACCGAAAAATCCTCGATGCACTGACAAGGGACTTGGATGGGCACACTTGAGAACTACGTGACGTCTGGCTATCAGTGATTCTTTTTTGCCGGCGTACGCTCCCCATAACAAGAACACAACAATGTTGGGAGAATTTTTGCTTATCCATGATATGATTGCGTCGGTAAATCTTTCCCATCCTTTATTAGCGTGACTGTTAGGCTTGCCAGCCTCAACCGTAAGGCAAGCATTGAGCAACAACACACCTTGTTTAGACCAACCGGTTAAATCGCCGTGATTAGGTGCCACGAAGCCAGGTATATCCGATTCAAGTTCCTTGTAGATGTTTATCAGACTGGGCGGTGGCCGCATACCCTTGGACACGCTGAAACTGAGACCATGCGCTTGGCGCGGCCCATGATACGGGTCTTGTCCAAGAATGACAACCCTGGTGCCTCTAATATCGTGATTGAGAGTCCAAGTGTATACTTGATCAACTGGTGGGTAAACAGTACATTTGGCACGTTGCTCAGTCACGAATTTTTCAAGATCACGGAAATAACTCTTATTGAACTCGTCTTGTAAGGCTCTCGCCCAAGACGGCCCCATGTTGGACACATTCACGTTGGTAGGATGAGCTTTTGTCGTGTACTTGAGAAGCGTTTGCTGCATTGTCACAGGTGGATTGGTTTGATCAAAATAGAGAAAGGAATTTGTATAATTAGTAATTCCGGGGGTAATGATTTTTTGAGCGCGCTAAGTGAGATCACTAAAGAAAACGTGGTCTTCGTGATGGGCAGTCAGCTATGCTGCGCGAGCATTCTTGAAGTCATGTTTGTTGCGCGCAGATGTGAATTTGTTTGCTTATGTTGGCTTTGCTTTACGCATTGCATGTGAATAAAATTAACCAGAGCGGTTTGCTATGCGTTAGACTGCATCATTGAGCTGTTCACATGACCTTGAATTATTATAAATCTTATTGTGCGCACAAAAAGGTAGCATTTGCTCACTTACAAGAACCGGCAAGTCATAAAAACTAGAGATGGGCGCTGAGCTGTTTTCTCGCATAGAACAGCCCGTCGCATTGGCGTGATGCTCTGTTAGCATAAATGCGCAACTCAGCGCGCTGTGTGACAGCGCCAGCCACAGCCCGACATGCTTAGCATCGCATCGATGCGATGCGAGCATCACGTCGATGCTCGCTCAAAAATTTCAAATTTCGCGCCAAAAACGTAGTTCAAGCACACACTAAATTTTTTGAGCGGCTGAGACCCATCGCAGCCGACGACCCGGTCGCATGCCGCATAAGCGACCATCTCGGGCTGTCACCGGGCCGAGCATCGCTTTGATGCGCTGAGAGCATCAGCATCAGCATCAAAGCGATGCTCGATTCGCGACAACCCGATCGAGCAGCATATGCGAGTTCGCATCAGGTCGTCGGCTGCGACGGGTCTCAGCCGACAGCGCCCAACTCTAATGGGAACTCTTTGTCAGTTGGATCAGTTAATATCTACACAAGAGGAGTGTTATCCATTGTTCATAGTAGTATGCCTAGGAATGATATTTTTTAGACTTCGTCTAAAGTAATTCAAGATTTGAATGAGCTATTCAAAAATTATGCGAGTCAAAGTGGAGTTTTGCTTTTGGGGGTAAAACTTTCACAGATGCAGCCCCACTGCACACAGTCCACCAGTGAACGACGAGAATTTGTTCACGTTCATTGTGAGTTTAACCACGCTCTTTTGACGTGCCTCATCCGCGCATCATGAATGTAATTTGTTTCTATCCTTCAGCAAAGTCATTCACTAGGCTTGTCAGTTCTTCAACGAAGATGGATAAATAAGTTTCCATGATCGTCTCGAATTCAGGACTCATTACCGATCCTTGGTGATAATACACGCGTGGCGTGAAAGGTGGTATACTGGGCTACAATGCTTGGTGTCTCCCTGAGTCAGCTGGTTTTAGTGTTTGTATTCTCCAAGATCTTAAATCGACTCACATCTGGCAACTTTTTCTACAAATGGCTCGCCAGACACAAGTAAGTACCCACCAGATAGCTTCTGTTACAATTGGTATCATATTGTGAACATATTCTAACTTTGTAAAAACACTCATTTCAGACCAAAGTGTTACATCAGTCCGACGGATCGCCAACTACGCAACTTGAGCTCCAAGAATCAAGATGATGTTGATATTGGTGATCGAGAGAGACGATTGAGATCACATCTCTTTTGTAGCAAAGAATTCAAAATCAACACCGATGACATATCGCAGCATATGAAATCGTACGATTCACTCATCTTGAAACCTAATGAGCTCTACGATCTAGTCTTTGGTGCCGAAGTCGAATGGGTCGCAGACTTAACCCTAGTATCATTCTTCGGTATTCTCATAACTGAATTACAAACCTACCTCACCTCATCCAACGAATACAACCTTAGCTTGGTGTGGGCTATTGTCGTCATTGCTTATTGTATTAGACTGCTCGGCAAGCTCACTTGGGCATTCTTTAAGACTGATCAATCTATTGGCGAGAGATCAGTGTGTATAACGTCGGGATGCATATTTTTACTGCTTTCAATGATGATTCTTATGATCATGAGTGACAACATACTCGAGTTCAAACTCAACTCGACGCTTGGATCTATTCACAAAGGTATTGTGGTTAAAACTGCTAACAAAACCGTCCACGATTTAGAGACTGAGACCCGAGCAGGATGGACTTTGTTTCTGAACCTGATCATGGCCATATGTTGTGCCTTTTTTGGGGTGCTATTCACGTTTCCCGGTCTCAGATTTGGTCAGATGCACAAGATGTTGCTCGAAAAACACGAGCACACACCCATTTTCAGAATACTTTGTCACGTGAATTATCTATCCTCCTCGATTGTCACTGTCTTGTCCATAGACTTCATAAGAAGAAGGGTATCCATTGACGCAGAACGGTCAATAGGTCTAACATTAAGTCAGGAAAACTTTGACACACTCAAAATATACACCATCATTACTTTTGGAATTATCAAAGTATTGATGCTTCCGCAATATTTACAATCTTACCTTAGGCTGTCGGAATTTAAAATGTCTATCATCAAACGCCGAGGGACAACTATGTGAGTAGAGTCCATTCATTGAGCCATCAACATGCCAATCATGTTAGCTCAAATAAAATATAACATCAATCTCTCAATTTCTTTTATCAACTTACAGATCTAACTTGCAGGTTCATGCGAACTTTTCAAAAGTCTATGAGGTAAGTTTTCACTGTTTTCATCACTGTTGATTTTGCAAAATAAGACACAATCTAATCCGTGATTTTTTCTCAGTACTCCAACGTTGTAATTATGCACTATCTCTTGCCTACGATTCTATGTATATTTACTTGCTTATTGCTGAAAACAATGGGATCATGTTCTTGGTCTTTGAAGCTGATCGAAATAGTTGCCAATGATAGCTCGAATGACTATGCAAGTATTTCTTCAAATACAGAATTTCTTAAGAGCGCTCTCGAGATAACAATTTTTCAAGATCTCATGCCTAGCATTCAGGTGATATTGTCACCTGCCACGATTCGTGCCTTTCTCGGCTTTGCTTGTTGGTGGTTACACTTTGCATGGTTTTGCACCAGTTCAATAGGCATAGTGTATCATAGTTACTTCACCACGACAACTTAACATCAGATGATATTGAACTTAATTCATTATATAAGTATACCGCATGCATATAGACTGTAGACGAGATTTCACGATTCATTTTGTAATCGCTGGAAATTCATTTATGTTCGCAGAACATTGTCGCGAATAAAACTAACAGTAAAATTTACTATAAAAATTCTCGAGTTGATTCATTGATTAGTTTTTGTTGATGTGAGATCATTTGGCGGAGATTTTCTACATAATGTCAGTTTCGATTCTAAGGCTCCGACTTTACGTAATAGATCGCTGACAATATTGAGAGCCGAAACCCGTGTTGTAGGTGACAGGACGGCCTGTTGACGAACCGGAGAATTGACTTCGGCATTTTTAGATGGATTCTCATTTACGGTTAACTCAAGCCTTAAATCACGAGCCTCATCTTTAAGACGTTGAATGACATCTTTCATCTCTTCTTTCTCACTTACTTCATTTTCGAGTAATACATTGCGCTCGATTTGCTGATCGAGCTGTCCTTCGAAATCTTTGAGACTGGCAGCCAGTTCTCGGCGAGCCCTTTCGAGGTCATCATTATTTTGTTCCAGTTCTCTGATGTAATCTGTTAATTTGTCACGCTCTTCTGTGAGGCTTTGATTCTTATGTCGAAATTCATCAAGTTGGCGCTGAGATTCGGCCGAATATGTGGCGAATCTTGTTTTCAATTGCTCGTTTTCATCCTGTAAACGTTCGATCAATCTCGATGATTCGTGGTTGCGTTGCTCAAGTTGTTTTATGTTAGTCTCTAGCTCGGCCTCGAGATCACGGCTTGATTCTTGGAACTCTTGGAACTCTGTTTGGCATTCTCTCAACTGTCGGCGTAAACACAATATCTCTTCCTCGGGAGTCTGTGACTGATCCATTAGTTATCGGAAAATATTGTCGTATTGTTGTAATTGCTTAAATATAGCAATCAACAACTCTCCTCTGGCAATTAAAAAGAAACTAAAAAATGATTAATTCATCGAACCAACCAGCATCTCGGACACCAATTATTATTTCTTCCAATTTCTTTTTGGAGTATTTGACAGAAAAAAATAGCACGTTCGACCCGAAAATCCGTGTCAACCCAAATGTGCCGGTGAGCGCTTCATTCAAACGCTGCTCCTGCAACATCTGTACAGGATCTTGCTAAACTAAATTCGGGCCTCATGCAGCTCTCATCGTGCACGGTGCACGCATATCTCTTTGTTTCTTGTTAAGAAGTGGTCCTAAGACCGTCTTATTTCACGCCAGCCATTTAGTTCATCTTGCCTCACCTCAGTGAATTTAAGTGTCACTTGGTCAGTGCTTTTGAAAAAGACACTCAGGAATAATCATGTTGAAAATCGGAAGATTTGCCAATATACAAGCCTCCGGCAATCGTTTTCTATCAACAACTCGACAGATTCTCCAACAGCATGACCTTGTGGTGATCGGTTCGGGACCCGGCGGTTATGTGGCCGCCATCAAGGCCGCTCAATTGGGCATGAAAACTGCCTGTGTCGAAAAATCAGAAACTCTAGGCGGCACCTGTCTCAATGTTGGCTGTATACCCTCCAAGGCGTTGCTTCATAATTCTCATCTTTACCACATGGCGCACTCAAATGACATGAAGGAACGGGGAATCCTGTTCGATAATGTTTCCCTCGATTTACCTGCCTTAATGAAACAAAAAACAAAGGCCGTGTCATCTCTCACGAGCGGAATTGCAACGCTATTCAAGCAAAACAAGGTCGATAGATTCAATGGTTTCGGAAAGATCACAGGCCAAAACCAAGTCACTGTGGAAAAAGCTGATGGTTCCAAAGAGGTTATTAACACTAAGAATATTCTCATTGCCACCGGATCGGAAGTAACACCATTTCCTGGCATCGAGGTGGATGAGAAATCAATTGTTTCATCCACCGGAGCGCTCTCACTAGAACGTGTTCCAGAGAAGATGATCCTCATTGGAGCTGGTGTAATTGGGCTAGAGTTAGGCTCAGTTTGGTCTAGGCTTGGCTCTCAAGTGACTGCAGTAGAATTTTTAAGTCATATTGGAGGCCAAGGCATCGATATGGAAATATCCAAGTCTTTTCAACGTACTTTGACCAAACAAGGGCTTAAATTTAAATTGAACACGAAAGTTCTTAAAGCCGACAAAGTTGACGGCCAAATTATCGTTACGATCGAGGACAACAAAACGAAAAAGACAGAAACCCTAGAATGCGATGTACTTTTAGTGTGTGTCGGACGCCGGCCGTTCACTCAAAATTTGGGACTTCAACAGCTTGGAGTTGAACTTGATGAGCGCGGCAGGATCAAGGTTAATTCTCGTTTCCAGACGGCCAAGTATCCCAACATTTACGCCATAGGCGATTGCATACCCGGACCTATGTTGGCACACAAAGCCGAAGATGAAGGTATCATATGTGTCGAGGGTATGGCCGGTGGGCCTGTACACATTGACTACAATTGTGTTCCCAGCGTAATATACACTAGCCCGGAAGTAGCTTGGGTAGGAAAAACTGAGGAGCAATTGAAAGCCGAAGGTATCGAATACAAAGTTGGCAAGTTTCCAATGATTGCTAATAGCCGATCTAAGACGAACAACGAAACGGACGGTCTAGTTAAAATCTTAGGCGATAAAAAAACAGATCGAATATTAGGCTGCCACATTGTGGCTGGAGTTGCCGGTGAAATGATCAATGAGGCTTGCCTAGCGATGGAATACGGCGCTAGTTGTGAGGATGTTGCCAGAGTGTGTCACGCACACCCAACTGTTTCAGAGGCTTTCCGTGAGGCCAACCTAGCCGCTTATTTTGGGCGCGCTATCAATTGTTAGTTTTAATTGCTATTAAATACACAAGAGCCAACCTGGTGAAATAATTCAATCGTGCTGTTGTAACAATTGGTTTGTGTTTATTTGACATTGAATTTACATGTTGCCGTCCTGAGCAACGTTGTCGATGCGACAAATAACACGGCCGATTGCGTATCATGATGAAGATGTCTGCACTGGGTTTGTCGGCGTTTTACGTCTTGATGTCTTCTTATTACTAGGTGAACTTGGTACATGCTTTTTGGACGAAGGTCGTCCCGATTTCCTTGAGTCGGTTTTGTTGCGTGAGCGCCACTGTTTTCCAATCTTTTTGAGATCACGACACACGGTGGTATTGGAAACTTTTAAATCAGCAGCGATTTCAATTTGGGTTTTTTTACCATCCTTACTTAGCGCTTGTTTGATGGCTTCAAGGCGATGACTAACATCTTTTTTATGGCGCCCTCGTTGTTTGATCGGGTACTCTTTGAAATCCTCGCCTTTCATTTTTGGAGTCACAGTTTCAACAAACTTTTGCGACGTTCTCAAACTGCAGCCTAGAGCAATCGATATGAGTTTTGGCTTGTAACCGTGCTTGACCAGATTCAGTGCAACCTCTGACTTTTCCTTTGTCCATTTGAATCTGATTCTCCCTGATGGGTCTGACTTGTCGCTATCATCTGTTAGGTTGGCATTATTAAAGGCGTCTTGGTCCTTGTTGCTGAATTCATAATCAGCATTGTTATTGTTCTTGCTGTCAATGTTTCCGTTCGAGAGAATATGATTGTGATTGTTTGTGTGAGTAACGACTGATGTGGAATTGCCTTCGTGTTCTTGAAGCAAAATAGCTTCTCCGGTGCCGTCAGGTAGAATTAGTATTATTTGCTCACCCTCGAGTGCGGCTTCCATCATTTTTTGAAGATAAATTTCATCACGGTCTGGCGCAACAGACGTGTTTCATAGATGCAGAAAAAGAACAACACCAGAACAATTGACTCAACATTGGAACACTGGACGAGAAGCAGTGGCGTGAGTTGTATTGTGCTTTTGCTGCAGCAGCACCGTACTAAAGAACGGAGAAAAACAGCTGGGCGCGGACAATCGATCTGCGCTTGCGCGAGCCCACTGTTAGTTCGGCAGTTTATTCCCCCTTAATTTTGAATTTCGCGCGGACCCTACCGCTAATGCTTCCTTTGATAAATAAATTATCAAAGGAATTATTGCTTGATGAATGTTTCATGTTTTCACACTTCAAATGTTCAATAGTTGATGAGTTCGATCGGACAACCATGTCGTCACCACCGCCACAACCACAGCCACCTCCACCGCCGCCACCACCGCTGAAGCTCGTTCTCAAATTGCACCACCCTTCTGGCGGTGACACTCCGAGCGGTAAGAAAAAGGACAAAAAGCGCGATAGTAAAGAGCGGCACCATCATAAACACCACAAGCATCATAAGCATCACAAGCACCACAAACATCATAAGCATCATAAGAGGCATCACAATGATGAACAACAACAACAACCAGAACCTCCTTTGCTTCCCGCAATCCCCAAACATGAGCCCATGGATGTGGATCATTCACAACAGCATGATCCAACAAACATGTTGCATATACAAGAGGAGCCGCCCTCTCTTGAGCCACCTTCTCTTGAGCCTCAGTCTTTAGAGCCGTCTTCGATGCCGTATTTAGCATTGGACATGTCACCCCGTGAACAATCCATGCAGGAGCCTCCAACATTGGACCCGTCTCTCCAAGAGCCGCCATCTCTTGAACCATCGCTCGTAGAAGCAACAATTCAAGAACCCCCGCCACTTGAGCCTACTCCACCGAAGGCCAGCCCAGTGCCAGAATTCGCTCCAGACTCCCCAACGCCGCCGGTCACACCACATCAGCCATCGCAGCATGCCACCGAAGAATCTAACGAAACAAATTTTGCATTTTTGCGTCAAAATCCCGACGGTACCACCAGCTTGGCTTTCTTAGCTCGCAATGGCGATGAGAAGACATTGAATTTAGAGGCAATATGTGGTAAATTGAACACTGGTATCGATCATTTGCCAAGTAATCTCGATGATGATGATCCCATAAAGCCGATAGAATCCATTGAATCCACTACGTACGCCTCATACTTGCCGGTCAAGAACTCAACGTTTGCCAACATCAGCGAAGACGATTCAAAGATATTGCTTGACGTGTTCGGCCGAGATCAGATAGGTCTTGAATATGCTCATAGTTTGCACAAATTCGCACAGGATTCCGACTATGTTTTGAATATTGTTGATTCTTTGTTAAATAATTTGACTAATGGTGCCCATACGGAAAAGGTTTTACCGTTGCGGGTTCGTCTAGCTTCTAAAATACCCGAACCATCCAACAATACGAGCACCTCAGAAACGCTTACGGCTCCGAGCGTTACAAATAACGAGCAAACTTCAACAAACTCTGACACTCAATCGGAGCAAGAGGCCCGCTCAGATCAAGACCAAGAACAGCGACAGTCACAGCAAGATGAAAATAATTCTCCTCAAGATTCTCAAGCCAAGTTGAACGAAATAAGTGCGTTGCTGAAGCAATTACAAACGGTACAGCACAAACGCCTATCGTCATCAGCAATGCCAATCAAACCTGACGATTCAGAAAGACAATTGGCTGAACAGATTCGCCAAAAATTGGCTGATTTTATCAAGGTGTCAGCTGTTCCAGGTGAAATTTGTGAATCGGAGTCAATCCACAAGGCCTTGGGGATTGAACTAGCTACGCCGAGCAATGCTTCTTAAAAACACTACAGGTGTCATGAATTCATATTTAAATGAGCAGCATTGAATCTTTAAATAAATTGAATCGATTGAGGTTAACTTACCACGATGTATAGAAAACGAGTCCACCCTAATTCAACAAGGTCAAACACATGGCTGAATTGACATGCTTATAGTAAATGACATCTTTCACAATAAAGATTTTGATCTGCGCTAATCCACGCGCTAAAATCCCGCGAAAATTCGCGACACTCTTGGTTCTTGTTGTTGTTGTTGCTATAATTACAGTTGCTTTCATGATGAATGTCGACCTCTGCGCTGCCAGACCTTGAATCTCTTGGTGATCAAAGAATAACATACGAGTGTCGTTGTCTTATTGTATTGTTACTATTTGATGAAAAAATCTAGCCTTTCAATATTCAAACTATACCGATCGGATCACCAAGCAGCTTGGTGGGTGTCAGGGGACTTCCCGTTCCAAACACGCTCAGAGAAATGTCGTCTGAGGGCTCAGAAAAGACCTCACTCCTCTCGTCAGACTTAATCTGTACGCTGTGTGTCTGAAGATTTAAAATTTAAACTCGATTCACATGTTATACGTAAATTTTTTTTCCACCAGCATCGAAAAGAGATGGCGAAGCTGGCAGATAAGCCTGTCTGACATCTCAAGTCCTCAATTCCTGTCACACGACCGGCAACAATATACCCAATATCAAACTACTATTGATTCGATTACAGCATACACGACAGCGGAGGACCTTTTGCCAAGCGAGAGGCAACTCAAGAGGTCTACTTTAACCAACGATAATCAATCAAAATGAGTGGTCAATGGAAAGATAGACCCGCTGACTGAGAACTTTGACTCGAAGTCATTCGTGATCACATGCGAGAAAAAATTTTGAACTCTGCGTCGATCAGCTGTTGGCGCCGAGTTACGTGTGTTGGCATTTTTTGAATTCCCAATTGAAGTTGATAACCATTTGTTGAGGATTTTAGGTGAAAATACCAATCGAACACATTCAAATGTTGTTGATATGGTCTCATCGGCAATAGTGGCATATTATTATTGCAATGCCCAAGGCCCGTGATTATTACGAAGTACTCGAGGTTAGTATCAACGCCAGCGAAGAAGAAATCAAGCGTGCCTACAGGAATCTGGCACGCAAATGGCATCCTGATAAAAATCACAATGATCCCGAGACTGCACATATTAGATTTCAAGAACTAGATAGGGCCTATAGAACGTTGAGTAATCCGCGCGAACGGACCTGGTACGACAATCACAAGGACCAGATATTGGCTGGCCGAGAGCCAGACGACATTGCTCAACAGTTTACAAATTTGTTCCCGTTTTTCTCGTCGACGTGCTACGATGGCTACGACGATAGTGCCTCCGGTTTCTTTACTATTTATGCGAATCTATTTAAAAAAATGAGCGAAGAAGAGGCCAAATTTATGGATCCCGACTTGCCGATTGAAAAAGAGTTTCCACAATTTGGAAAATCAGATTCTCCCTATGAAGGCGTCGTTCGTGAGTTCTACGCCTATTGGTCGGCGTTCAACACCAAAATGACCTTCGATCATTTGGATGAGTACAACACCACCCAAGCGAGCAATAGATATGTGGCAAGATTAATGGAGAAGGAGAATATGAAAAAGAAGCGCCAAGCCAAGAAAGAACGAAACGAATGCGTCAGGAATCTAGTAGAATTCATACGAAAACGTGATAGGAGACTAAAAGCGTACAATAATAAAATTAGGCAACAAAATGAAGAAAATCGTCGTAAGACCGTCGAAAAACAGCAGCGCGAACGCGCCGAAAAGCTTCGCGAAGTGGCCGATTATAAGCCTGTCTATTGGCAAGACATGGACGAATTAGAGAAAAAATTACAACAATTAGAAGCACAATATGATGAAGACAATGGAGAGTGTTCAGATGAAGACAACGAAGACCAAAGTATCGACAACGACGATGAATATCAATATGAAGAATCAAATATTGACGGTGATGATGGCTCATCAAGCAAGCAACAACAAAATCCCGACAATGTTGATGTCGATGATGGAGAAGAGTTCGAATTAGAGGATGACTTCTTCTGCGTTGCTTGCAATAAGCAATTCCAATCACAGAAATCTTATGCCAACCATGAAGCTAGTAAGAAGCATAAGGGTAATGTTAGTGTGCTGAAGAAAATCCTTCTAGAGGAGGAAAAGCGTGCTCAATCGAAGAAGAAAAGCGGCAACAAAAAAGCTGCCTCTAGAACATTATAAATTTATGTATTTATATTGCAACCTAATTATCAAGAGTTTGTTCGAGGATGGAATGTACTAGATCTGGTACACTGTAAATAAAACTAGGCCATACCAACGTCGCACATGTGCAATCGAGGGCTTATGCTCGATAACAATTCATGTCTGCCTACCGACTGACTAGTACTGGGTGTAGTATCAGGTTCGAACGCTAGAAACGTTCTACGTGCCTTCGCTGTGCTTTCAGCTGAGTCAGTGGTTATTTTATTTTTACAATTTAACATTAAAATTTCTTCAGGCAATATTTTAACATCTCGGGACTAATTTCACTCTTTATTTGTTACAATACTTGGGGTGACAAGATGATACTGATCGAATCAATCTCGGTCAGTTTAAGCAGATTAATGACATGATGATTAAATCTTTAGACCTTGTTACCACGCCGTTCCATTCCCAGTGCAACGGTTGCTTTAACAAATTCTAACTGGCAGCCTGTGAGTGTTCTCGAGAGACTCTCAAGTTGATGTTTATGTGTCTCAATCACAGAGTTGCAGATCTTCAAATCTTCTTCAAGTATCGCAACTTGCTTGATCTTGTCCTCACAACTCAATTCGCTCCAGGCCAACTCAGTGATGTTCTTAAGATTCTGCTCTGGGTGAGAGGACATATCAGTTGTGACCGGAACAAGTGCAAATTTATTGAAGAGCTCCTTCGAATTCCAATAGATAGTGCAGTTAGTTGTGTGGTGCCCTGCCGTCGCGCTCCATATAATTGTGACGTCAGGTGCATACACAGGGTATACGTCCTGACTCTTACACACCCTCGGTGACGATCGTCACTTGTACCGACGCATTTCACCTACGGGCCGAGTTGGTGATCAGACGGTCAGGTTGAACGATGCACCAAGCGAGCCCAGCCGTTTCCGGTGGGCTTCACGCACTACCCACGTGCTGTGCTGTGTTCTCGGAGACCTGTGGACACACGCATATAAATAGGGCACGCAACCTACCACAATAGTTAGTCCTCTCATGTACAACAACTAATAAACAACTAGATAGTTTTTCTCCATATAATTTCCTAGTAGTTTCAGTTCATTAGTTTCTCGCTATCAATCAAACACAATCATCAAGTTTCCCGCCAGTTTTACCGACAAGAAAAGGGTCATTGACTTCAACTAGTGCTCGTCCAACGTCAGCATACTTCGAACATCTCTCACGTGTCCTCCATATAAACGAGGTACGGGATAGACCATCATCACCTACACCCACAACCTCATCAAGAGAACCTTCGGTTCAAAGCCCCTACCGACAGAACTAACCCAAAAGAAGGTCACGTATCACGTGCGCCCAATTGTCGCCCGTCAGCTCGAGTATCCCACTCTGCTTCTCGGGCTACGGCGCCACAGTTGTAGCCACTGTTGAAGAGTTACGTCCATATGAATCTACTATTTTATTGCCACGGCGTGATATGGCTAACGCTGCTGTTGTTTTGGCGAGATTCTCTCGTAGGTCAGCGTTTTGCTTCTCTAGACGCTTGTTAGTCTCGAAAACGTTGCTGGTGTTATTGAGATCCTTACTCAAGTCAATGATGGTCTCATGTTGTCCATCAATGATCGAATTTAATTTACTCTCTTTGTTGCGGTGAATCTCTTCATTCTTTAATATGAGCTCAGAATGATTGCGTGAGATTGGTTCGAATGTAACGTTGTTCGACGAAATATATTTCTTTTCCATTTCTTGAAACCCTGGTCCAAGAGAATCGCATCCAAATCGGTGGCAGAGGCGAGAATATGACTGCATGAAGACGTCAAACTTGAATTCTGTCGATTCGAGAGTTCTCTTGAGCTCATAATTCTTGTTATCCAGATCTTCGACCTGTCTATGCAGCTCCCTGTTCAACGCGTATGCTTGATTCATTTGATAATGAAGACTTTCGTATGCTGCGTTGTTGTAAATCGGCTCCCCTCAGGCAGTGTATTTAACCGCACGAGATTCTCTTGGCCTGAGAAAAGAACCCGCACCGAGTCCGATGGCTGCCCCACTAGCAGCAGCCAACGCTGAGGTACCTATCACTATCGCTGGTGCTGCTTCGATTGCTGCAACGGCCCCTAAAGCACCGGCGGCGGCTGCAGAACCAAATAACGCTGTCGAAACAGGCCCTGCTGCATTTGCGCTCATACTTGGCCGATTGAACGAGCTCGGCTGGCTGCTGGGGCTCTGCTTGTACTTCTCAAGTTGCTCACTCAGTTTATCCATCTGTTTCTTGATATCATCGAGCTCTCATGAATGCGTGTGCTCTACGATATGATGCGGATTGCTGGCGGCCCAATACACTGTGTTGTGTTGATTCTCCATTCCAGATGTTGAGAACAGCGCTTCATCAACGTAAATTAGTTTGGTCAAGAAGAAACGATCAGCATTGAGTTGCTCTAGTACCCAATTAGCGTACTCTCTTCAGTTTTGAGCCCTCTGTGATTTCCAATATGACACGGTATTGAAATGTCTTGAACTTCAAGATTTTGCGCATCACACGAGCCATTGTTGTGTAATACATATTTACCCGTTCATCCATAGCAATGCGCCTGATGCCGATCGGTATCGTTCCGTTCGCGGTTATCTCGACAATCGCATCAAGTTGCTCTCGTGCGATCTTAGATTTAGAGCCACGATATCGATCTTCGAGCGATCCTGTTTCGAGAAATGTTTGTTTCCATAATCTCACTCTACCGGCTTTCGGGAATCTTTCCAGGTCCTCTTGGACCCATTTATCTCTAGCTTTGCAATAAGATTCTCCATCCAGAGCATAATCGTAAAGAAACTTCGCTCGTTGACTTGGTCTGTATCTGGGTCCTCTGCTAGAAACGTCAATACTACCATTCCATGTGTTGATTTCCGATGTGTGACCGTTCGCTTCCGGTTGATAAACAACAAGTTCGTGAGAAGAATAACCCGACTCAATGCTCGATTGGATGTTTTCATTCGTTTGATTCCAGCCATCAGCGAAATAGACGTCATTTGAAGCCAAAATGCTTTGAACGACGATCAAACGGAAGAAAACGCGCCATTCTTATAGATATGAGCTGTGCTTTCCTCGAGTAGAGGAAATGATTTGATTTGATCTAGATTTGATTTTAATTTCAATTTCAATTTGAGTCTCAATTTCAATTTGATTTTGTTCATTTGTGTGTCTTTTGCTGTCTTGCTGCCGCTGCTGTCCTGACTGACACATCCTCCCACACAAGCGCAACGTTAAACATTGAGGCAAAAAGAAAAAAAGGGCAAGAATAGGGCAAACATAGGCAAGATCTGCGCCAGCAGCGCGTAGCTTCCACAGTGCTAGAGATGAACGCTTGTGGAAGGCAGGTAGAACATTTCTAGCGTACGAACCTGTCGCTACAACCAGTACATGAACGTCAGAGCCAATCTGTATAAATCATATTCATCGTAGATCTCATGGAGAAAAATTGAACAAAAACAACACACACTCACACGCAAAATTTTTCCTCGGTTAGTTTACATTTATTTTGAGAAATCATTGAGCTTAGTCTCAGATACAGCTGTGGTTGGAATTGGTGAGACCCGTTCGTCAGTGGCGTCCCCCAGGCTGCTAGTCGTGTCCAACACGCTGAGTGAGTTGTTCGCGGTAGAGTTTGCGGTTGCTGTCGGTCCATTTCCGCGTTGACCAATTGCGCCACCCGTTCTTTGACGGTGTTCATTCACATAATCACCAATCAAATTGACAATTTGATAGGAGTAACGACGTTCACGATCACAATTCATTAGCTCCTCCTGAACGGAGGTTAATTCGGCTCTCAATTGTCGTTGGCGTTCTTCGCTTTCGCGGATTTGGCGTAGCAAATTCTCTTTGCTGGCTTTGGCCTCTTCGCATTCGCGCACAGCATCTTTATGCTGCAACTGAAGACGCTTGTTTTGCTTCACCAAATCTTCGCGCAATTTGTTGCTGTTGTCAATTTGTAATTGCAATTCGTTAAAGTCGGCCTCCACTTTTTTGCGTGCTGCCAATGCGGCCGATCTTTGTTTGCGCTCATCCTCGAGCTCACTTTCTAAATCGCGCACACGACGCATAAAAGTGCGCTTCTGCTCTTCGGCCTGCTGATCGCGTGCTTGTAAATCACGATCATGTTGTTGCTTGAGCGCATTCATGTTGACCTCTAAACGGAGCTTGACATCTTCGGCCATTTGAAGCTCACCTTCGAGTTCTTCAATGTGAGTACGTTGCTCTGTCACCTGAGCCTCGAGGCCGCGCTTGGCGCGCTCCAAATCGTGCACGTTCTTGTCTGTAGTTCCCTGATTGTTGACAAGCTCATCCAATTCCAATTGCGTTTGACGCCTAGCACGCTCGATGTCCTCTATTTGTTGGTCTTTCTCGTCAAGTGTACGAGTCAATGTCAATATCTTTGATTCTTTCTCGCGTGCCTCTTTCTCAGCTGCATCCTTTTCTTGTGAGAAAGTCGCAGCTTTGGCACGTTCTTCGGCTAGCAATGAATCGAATTTGCGCTGCTTCTTTTCGAGTTCAGAAATCTTAGCTCGTTGGGCTTCTAACTCGACGGTCAAGTCCTCCACCTCGGATTGAAGTTTCTTTTTTGACTTTTCTAATTTGCTGCTAGTGGCCCTCTCTTCGTTTAGTTTAGCTTGTGACATGTCATAGTCTTGCTTGAGACGTTTGCGCAATTCTTCGCTTTGGACCAACAATTCGGCATCATCGGCCGATTTTCGTTTCACCTCGCTCAGTTGCTGATTCAATGCGATGATTTGTTTTTCTAGCGCCTGACGATTCTCTTCTGATTCTTCGTACTGCTCATGCAATGCTTCTTTTTCACTTTCTAGCTGACGCAAACGAGAGCTTAATGCCAATTTTTGTTTAGTTTCCTCTTGTAACACCTCTTGCACTTCCATTAATTGCGCCTCAAGCGTGGCCGAACTCTTTCCTGCAACACTAGCTCGCTTATCCGATTCCTCCAATTGCTGTGTCGCGAATTCTAACTCGCAGCACGCTTTTGCTAATTTGTCTTCAATTTCCAAACGTTGACGCTCGGACTCAGCATATTTGGTGCTAAGTTCTTGCACTGCTATTTCCATCTGTTTGCGCCGGCGCTCCATCTCTTGCTTCTGAGTATTGAGCATCTTGATATCACTGGCCATGTCTGCGTTTTCGGCTTCAAGCGTTGCTTTGGATTTCTCAAGCGCTGCACGCGCTTTTTTGGCACTGTCTAATTGTTCATTCATGTCATCTAATATTTTGGTATGCTTTGCCCTGAGATCAGCGATCTGAGCATTGTGCTGCATGACTTCATCTTCGAGATTCTTTTTGAGTGCACCAACCTCTTGCTCACGCTGAACTGTCAACTGTTGCTGTGTGGTTGTCACATCAATTGAATCCATTAGTTGAGTCTGGAGAGCTTCGAAATCTTCTTTTAATTGCCTCTTTTCTTTCTCAATGCGCGCACGAATTTGTTTCTCATTGTCAAGATCTTCTTGGAGCTCAACAATTTGCGATTCGGCTTCACGCAAAGTTTTTTGAGACAATGCTTTTGCTGCGTTCTCTTCATCACACTTCAATAAGGCGTGCGTCAATTCTTCTTCGCGCTTTGTCAATGCTAATTGTAGGTCTTCAAATTGAATACGACGCTCCTGCAATTGATCTTTGAGATCGACAATGTCAGATTCTAAGCGACGCTTCTGGTTCTCAAACTCAACTCGCAACTGGATTTCTTTGCGAAGACGTTCGTCCAAATCCGATATTGTGGCCTCGTGTTTGGCTTTCAATTTGGTCAATTGTTTGACTCGATCTTCATCTTGAGTTTGCATCTGTGACAATTCAATCAGTTTGTCTTCGATTACTCTTTTCTCTTTCAGTAATTTGTTGTTGGTATCTTCAATGATGGCAAACTCCTCTTCGAGTTTCTTGATCTTGTTGTCGGCAGCTACTTTTTCGAGTAACAATTTCTGCTTCGCACCCTCTTCTTCGGCCAAAGATTCTTCGAGGTCGGTGATTTGGATCTGCATTCGTCGCTTATCCGCCATTAGTGCTTGGTTCCGTTCATCCTCTTCTTCAAGTCGTGCTTCGGTTTCGCGAACGCGCTCTTCAAGCTCAGATTTTTTGAGAGCCAATCGCAAGCGCGCATCTTCAGTTTCAGCGCACAACTCTGTCTCTTGATGCAATTGCTCAGCGATTGTGTTTTTCTCTTCGGCAACTTGAAGCAACTTTTTCTCCAACTCTTTGATGTCGAACTCTGATTTTTCTAAGCGCTCTTTGACTGCACGTAATTCATCGTCTTTTGCCATAATTTGACGGTCAATGTCTGCCACTGGCAACAAAGGCTTAACTTTTGTGTACAGTCGCCACCAGGACCAATTGCGGAGCTTCAAGTAAGCTGCACAGTTGCGCTGCAAAATACGAATCGCATTCAACTGTTGCAAGCGTTTTTGATAATTGCGACGTGCCAACAGTCCACGACAACTGGCTTGGAAATTGACGATCAAATCTGATATTTTGACATCGCGCTCTTCCTCGAGATGAGCCAATACGCCGGCGCGAAAGAATATTTTGCTTTGCCCGATTCGATAGAGATTGGGCTCTAGTTCTAAGGCTTTTACCATTCTTTCGCACGCTAATTTGCCGTCCATGAAACCTTTCGGTATCGCGTTGGGGGTCAACAGCTCATAACGTTGTCGATATTCTTGAAATGGAACACGATTAGGGAAGCCTTGTCGACAAATTCTAATACCCTCAAGAACACCATTGCAACGCAATTGGTCTAACACAAGTGGTGCACAAATTTTGCCGGCTCGTTTCTCGTGATTGGGTATGATACAACGGACGAAGTTTGGATTTGTGTTGCGTAATGTTCCCATCAGCCGTGCCAGTTGATCTTTGTACAACTGACTAACGGTTCGGAACATGCCTTTGCGAGTCCTGAGGCCACCAAAAGGTGCCTGGGTGCTTGTGTCAGCAGCTAATGTTGCTAAAGCCATGCCTACGATCTCAGCGTCTTTCCATATGTGAAGCACAAAAGGATCTGATGACTCTTTCAGCAACGATACAACGTTCTCATTCAGTGGGTCCATATTTTTCATGAGCCATTGATTGGCCGAGTAATCTACTTTTCCAGCGTAATGAGTAATACTGAAGTCTGCGGTTGACTTGAAGTCGGACTTGATAAACTTGGGATGCAATGAATGAGAAGCCACAAGTTTCTCGACAAACGTTTTGTCGGTCGCTTTGGGGAACCAACATTCCTCGTCCAACAACGCCAATATTCCCATTGGTTTCTCGATCAAGTCGATAGTAGGCTGTAGGTCAAGACCAAAATCGATGAATTTCCACTCGATACCTTCGCGTTGATACTCTTCTTGCTCGAGGACAAACATGGTGTGATTGAACAGTTGTTGTAGTTTTTCATTTGTATAGTTGATGCACAGTTGCTCGAATGAGTTCAATTCGAATATCTCAAAGCCGGCAATGTCCAGTATACCAATGAATGAGGCGCCCTGACGTTTTGTTCGATCTAGTGATTTGTTAATTCGTTGCACTAACCATTTGAACATAAGTTCGTAGCAAGCCTTCGCAATTGATTCGACAGCGCTCTCCACCTGCTCTTTTGTCTGGGCCTTGTACACATGATCCCGTCCCACTTTGAGACGCGGCTTCAAGAATGCCTTAGTCATGGCTGTCACATCGAGGCCCAACAAGTGGCTGACCTTTTGAGCAACAGTGTTGTCGGGCAATGTCGCTTGATCGGAGTTCCGTTCTTGCTTGAATACCATATTACCGAATAACATTACAGCTGACACGACACGGAATATCGCGCTCAATTCTTCGTTGCTCAAGCCCATTATGCTCATGGCTTCAACGGTTGACTTGAATTCAGCCGCATCGTCGACGCCGGGCACCGGCACAGCTCCATGTGTCAAGAATGTGTAGTTCCTGACATCTTCGAGGAGAAACTCTTTTGACTGCTCAGTGCTTGCACCGTTTAAGAACTGATAAAATATGTGAAACGATCGCTCGTCATGAGCCTGCCGAATTGTGCGCGACTTTTCCAACAAATACGTCTCAATATTGGCACCCGCTATATAGCCTGAAGTGTCAAAGTTAACACGTATGAATTTTCCGAAACGTGAGGAGTTATCGTTTTTGACCGTTTTGGCGTTGCCAAACGCTTCCAGGATAGGATTGGCTTGAAGGAGTTGTTGCTCAAGTTCACCAGAGTGAATGTACGCTGATGTCGGAGTTGATGTCATGGATGATGCGACAAATGCAAGATATTGGATGACTTTTTTGGTGTTTTCTGTTTTGCCGGCACCCGATTCACCGGTGCATAAAATTGATTGATCTTCGCGATCTTGCAACATGGAACGATACGCACTATCAGTGACGGCAAATATGTGTGGCGGCACTTCATGGCGCTTGCGACCTTTGTATAATTCGATAACCTTTTCAGAATAAATAGGTAGCTTTCTGTAAGGATTCACAACGACACAAAACAGACCAGAGTAAGTGTAGATTAGGCCACTGTAATAGCGGTCTTTAATATTGTGCAAAACGGACGCTTCGTTTAAGCATGTCAATTCGGCCATGTCTTCGACCTTGTTGAATTTGGGTGGATTCATTTTCTGTACATCATCGCGACTAACTAGGCACTTTTTGCCCGTCTCGGACAGTTCCACTTCGAATTCATCGCCACGTTCGGCCTTAATACTGGCCGCCACGAATCCCTCAGTGGGATGAGGTATCCAAGCAAGCCTTTTGGCAGCAAACTCGGCTTGCTGACTCGGATCGGGCGACAAGTTTTTGTCGACAACTAAGTATTTTAAAGGCTCGGACATTGTGATGCTCTAAATAGTAATAATAATAATATAAATACAATAATAATAATAATAATGAATTGATAATGCTAAGGATGAAAGTTACTAAGTAAATGCCAAATTTATGGGTGTTGCCATTTATGACAGCACTGAAACAGCCAACTGTTGCATTCGGCACTGACCGCACGCTCACCGCGTCACAGGTTGCTTGTGTCAGCGAGGGTTCGCATGCGCACTAGGCACCGCGCAATTTTTAAAAGATTCTGGTAAAGCTGATAAACTTAGCTTTAGCACACTAACAAACGATTCGTTTGAAACGAACGCACACAGACAGTGCACGATGCGGTGACGCTCAGCAGACAAACGCCTAGGTTACTAGACAGTCGTCGCAAGCCGCTCTTGCGAGTGTAGTTTGTGTATCTCCCGCGACTCTAGACAGGTGAAAGCTAATGGGGTCTATTGTTGTATCGGGTAACATTCATTGCCAGCCCTTCAGGGAAATTGCTTGTTAGACAAATGTAATTTTATTCATTTCTCACTCCAAAACTAGCACAGCTTTTTACCTAAAACTAGCTAGCGATATTCGAAAATTGCTGAAGTGAAATTGACATGCTTTGTTAGAGAACATGCGTGGTTAAAGTTGTACCTGAATTGTCTCAGACAACTCTCGGACCGATGAGTTGGTAATCTTGACAGGCTTAACTGGACGATTATTTTGACCAGTTGGTGTGGCCTCGATCTTTCTTACGACATCCATACTTTTATCATCAAGCACTGAGCCAAAAACGACGTGCTTATGATCGAGCCAAGGCGTTTTAACGGTGGTGATGAAAAATTGCGATCCGTTTGTGTCCGGTCCAGCGTTGGCCATCGACAACAAGCCTGGTTTTGTGTGCTTGTGACTCTTGGAGATGTTTTCATCATCGAATCGTTCGCCGTAGATAGAGACGGAGCCACCACCATCACCCCTCACAACATCACCTCCCTGAATCATGAATCCTGGAATGACACGATGGAATATAGAGTTTTTGTATGATCTCTTGTCAAAACCAGGTCCGGCAAACTCGACGAAATTCTTGACAGTCTTAGGCTGCTTTTTACCAAATAGACCCAGCCTTATTTGACCGATTGGCTCGTCGCCGATCGATACATCGAACGTAACCTCGTGTGTTACAGTCTCCGAGATCGCCTATGTCCAATGTGATCATCAACAGTAGGATTGTTGTCATATCAGATTATTCTTGTTAACTAGGTTAAAATTGTTAGACATTGCAAATGCTGATCGAGTTAGTAAACTTACATGGCAAATAGTCGAGATGGTGATCAAATGAATCACCGAAATCAAGAATATTGTTAGTTTCATTGTGAACTTCCAATAATATCAAAGCAATTTTAAGTGAAGCTGAAATGGATGATTATTATTACAATCACTATTATCCAGATTGTGTTTCGATGAGCAGTCAGATTGTTGGCCCACAGATGGAATTCATCAATCACGATATTTTGGTTTTATTTTTTTCATTTTTATTTGTTCCCGTCGTTGTGTGTCAACGTGGCCGGTGTGTATCTTGAGATGAAAACGAACAAGAGAATCGAGATTGTATGTGCGTCGAAATGAGAAACACCCTGTTAGCAATTGTGAGCGACAGCAAATGAAAACAGCAGCGTACGACAGCAACGAAGTATGAGACGATTCAAATTGTATTGCTTTTTACATAACTTTTTAGCTTTAATCATCACAAACATGTCTCGTTAATCTGTATGAATGTTTTATCGTCTCATTCTGTCCTAATGCTTGCTTTTTAATCTCCATATCGCATGCCAATGGCGGCGCTCGATGCAAATTGATTGAGTAAGTCTCATGATTGATAAACTTGTTCAAAATTGTGAAATGATGGCTGTTGTTGTTGTTGTAGACCCAATTTGTGTGCCTCAAGTGATCGGATGGCGGTACGCTCAATCAATAGCTCAATGATGGGTAAGACCACTTGTTTATCGCAATCCTTGGCAAGTAGCAGATCACCGTGATTATAACCTTTGACAAATATCTCGCGATACAATTTGACTGTCACAGATTCAAAACGAACAAACAAAAGCCAGGTTAGGTGTCAGATTGAATTCATTGCTCATAATCATGCGGGTGCTTGAGAAGATTCTTATATCTCACCTTTGAGCTTGTTCTTTAGCCAATGATAATCTTTGGGCACTGTAAGCAAATCGTTGACGCCCACAATCATCACTATCGATTTGTTGAGCCTAACACGAGACAAATCATAAATGGGCGCCTTTGGGCGACCGTAAACTTGGAGATTCTTCTCTAGTCCATAATCGAACGCTTGCACATTGTCGTTGCCCAACATCTGGGCCCAATGCAATGTTTGCCGGCCGCCCATGCTCGTGGGCAATGTAGCGCACACGAGTGAATCCTGAACCGTCACAAACACCACCGCAACAACGACGATGACGCAATTGTATCGATGTGTGTTAGATTGTATAGTTAGTCAGTCAGCTATGATGTGCTCTAATTTGAAGAGTATCACTGTCGCAGTATAAAAAAATGAGTGAGTAGTACTCACAATGTGTGTGACAGTGGGCATACCGGATAAACCAAAGCCCATGTTAAGGACGATCTGTATAAAAGTTTTCACCACGTGAGGGATGCGCTTGTACAATGTGTACAACAATCCGTGGATTGTGTGACTCATCTCGTACGACAACGACGGGCCCGTCATCATGCTCGACCCAATCATAGGCATTAATATTTGCTTCACTAATGGCAATATACCACCGGCGTGTTTCATGCGCACCGTGGGTCCAATGGCAACGTAAGTGTGTATGTTACTGGCAAACTTTGGCTGGGCAGCCAAATTGGCAAACATCGTGTACGTCGATTGGCTATAACCGATGTAAATTAATTGTTTTGCTTGCGTTTTGTTTAACACAAAATCAACGACAGTCGGCACATCGATATTAGCAAAGTGATCAAGATTAAAGTCCCAGAATGTGGTCACATTTAAGTAGGTGCCGTTGATTGTGCGCGCATTGTCACGATCGGCGCCACGTGACGACGCCAGCCATACGTCGAAGCCTTGATTGGCGAGCGTGAATGCAATCGAACGTTGAGAGCTGCTCGTGCGATTGTTGTTGTAGTCATTCTCGTCGGGTGGATACACCAACGGACGATGGTCGTCATTCGATTGTATAAGATAAATGTTGACGTTGACAAAGAATGGACAAAACATGAGCACAGGTGGAGCTTGACGCATCCGGGTGGGATCGGCAAGCGGATTGATGAGATGCAACACTTGCAATATGTAACCGTCGCTGGTGACAACATCGTGTTCGATGTACTTGAAACCGGCACGCTCAATCAAGTATTGCTGATGGTCGGTAATTGGTCGATGATTGTTTATTTATTTTAGTTTGGATTTAGTAGAATTGATTTAAGTTGTGTTGATCTGTTTTATCATTGGTACTCATACTTATGGTATACTGGCGGATTTATATTAATCGACAATAATGTGTGTGTATTATATCGAATGTTATAGACTCACCGGTTTAGCTGAAATAAGCCCGTGCTCGAAATTGTTTTCTTCAAACATGGATGGGCCGAACAAGGTGGGAATTAGATTGCCGGTAGCATTCAATACCGGACCAAACACTTCGACGATATTATTTCCATCAACGGCACCAACGACACAGCAAACACCGACCACCACAGCGATTAGCATGAATTTCATTTCGATATTGATTGACACTCTGATCGATCAATAGAATTGCAATGATTTTCGATCATTGTCGTTCTGACATTGCTCGAGTTCAAATTGAAGCAATTCGATTTGATTCGACTCATCACAGTGAGTGAGATTGGTAGCTTATTTATTGATGATTTTCACAAAACACCTGAAATTACCATTAATAAAGACGAACGATTGTAGACACCATTGCCAGATGTTGTCAAACGCGTGTCGGCGAATTGTTGTCGACCAATGTCTGATTGCTTGGCAGTCATCTTTTGATTGTGAGTGCGTTGATTGACATGACAGATCGATCGATATTGTCAGTGACACTAATGACTAATAATCACTGACACTAATAATCTCTAGAATCCATTGGAAATAATAGTGTTGATGGCGCCAATAAGCTTTGTATTGAATTGGAGAACTATCAACAATGAATTCTCAATAGAAGCATAAGAAATAACACTGACTAGCGGTGATGATGAAGAAGAAGAATGAAAGAGGGAGCGGCGCGCATGCAAACTCATCGTTGCATTGTGCATCGATCGCTAAGCTCGCTCACAGTGAGCCTACATAAGCGTCCCTGTGACATGGAATGTTGACCAGTGACTACGTATCGAGGAAATTGGTCTTGGCTCGCGCGTCCCGCACGTTCGTTGATTGCTCGCTCTGATTCTCAACATTTTTTTTGCACCTGCCTCTCGCTACACGAACGACGTAAAGCGAACGTTAACGTTTGCGTGTGCCTTAGGCACTGCAAAAACACTTGAATGTAAGAAAATAGCGAAATGAAACAAGGAGAGAATTATTCACGAATCATTGTATTCTGGCCGAGTTGGCTCGCTCTCTGCGTTGTTCCATTGTATGTCACGTTGATAGTGCATGTGACGACCTTGCGTGAGCACTAACGAACACAGTCGACTGTCACAAGGTAATATTCGCGACCTTTCGTTCTGCGGCGCCCTCGACTTTTATCTCGTGTGTGTCCATTGTCTCACAGTTGGGCTGTTGAGTAGCAAAGCTGCTGCTGCTAGTCACACGAATACTATTGGCTGTGCTGCAAGCGCCTCACTACGCGTTTGCCGTGTGTCGATCAAAACCTATAGACACGCACGTGTTTGGCCAAACAACAAAAACAACTGATGCAACAGCAAGCGGCAGGCGGCAAACAGCGATAATGCATTTGGTCGCAAACTCGTTGTGCATTTGTGCTATTGAGAGCCACGCCCACGTTGCAAAACTCGGCCGCCGTGTACTTGTGTGTGTGTGTGTGTGTGTGATTGCGTCGTTTTGCTTACGGACAGACTAATGGATGAAAAAATCAAACGAACGAACGATATTCTAGCATCTACAACATTCTAGAATATACTGCGTCTCTTGAGCTCATGCGATAAGAGGCTCTAATTGAGGCCAACTATACAGACATGCTGACCATACTGTCGCTTAAAGCGCACTCTTGAACTGTCTCGATGCCAATATTGACTAGATAATTCTAGCCGAATATCTAGAATACATCCTAGTGAAAGATAGACAATTATAATTTTTGAGTGAGTGAGAAATTATTACGCGAGAATTATTCGCCTTTTATTCTATTTCACTTCACAACTTAATGTTGCGTAGAAACAAAAAAGACAGGATAAATAAAAGTATAATTAATATCAATAATACCGATTTGCTTGTTGTGAATATTGTTGCTTTATTATGACAGATGGCTAATGTGCACATTCATTTTTATTTGCACAGTGCACAGTGCAAATAATGCATGTGCACAGGCACACGCGTGTATGACGGGCTCCATGGTTTTTGGAACTTTCATTTACAGTAACAGTTTGTCATTTGTTTTGTTTTGTCTGCACGACTTGAACGAAGAATAAACAATAATAAAAATGAGCGAGATTAAACAATATTGATTGATGTTAACTCAAAGTACCTAATTCATCATGGTGTCTCGAACAATCTTATTGTAACAGCGTCTAACCATACAAGTGTGAAAGAAGACAGTAGAATGAATGCGAGCGAATTTACAACAAGAACAGAGTTCAACGAACTTTCAAGAGGACAGCAGGATTTTATTCACATCTCAAGTGTGAGAATTCATCGAAATCAACTCAATTTCAAAACTATAGCGATTAGTTCTTAGTTAGTCCACCATCGACCGGCAGCTAGTCGACTGATGCCGATAACGTTACGGCAGACCCACTTCGATATATATATATATATATAGGAAATCGGTATATAGTGCATTAGCACGTGTCGCTCATCTCTGTGTTTCAGTGAGTTTGCAGCAAAACTCACGCTACCAGTTTTAAAAATTCAAGAAGTAAGGCACAAGGAACATACTTTGGATGTACACTTGAAAACGCGGGGGCACAAAACACGAGACTAGTCACGGTAAACTCTAGGACCACAATTTTAGTGAACGACATTGAACAAACAGTAGTAAGTAGTCACATGAACAAGCAAACAGATCGACAAGAGAACAAAATAACACACACAGTGTAGCACACGAATAAAAGCATAAAGCAAATGCAAAACGACAGTTTCTAGAATGAACACGTTCATCGACAGACTCACTCGTTAGTGTCACTTGATAAGATTGCGACAAATTATATCGTTCGTATTTTTTCTTAACAATGAGTGCACAATATGTAGCATAATATTTGCTGCTAGAGCATGAATTACAACGCATGAATTGACGCTTTTAAGTAAAAAATGAGTCGAAATACGATGATACTAAACGATCACATGAAATTTGACTATAGATTGTCGTTGGCGCCAACTCACAATGATGTGAGCTACTCTTACGAGTCAGTGTAATTGAGTTGATTAATAATACGCTGATAATGAGTAAGTCAAACCGAGCATGCTTTATTTCTTCCTCTCTTGGGCGACATTACAAGTCGATTGAATTGCCATAGTTGAGGTTGCACACACAGACACACGCACGCACGCGCGTACGCACTCACAACTAGAGACCAGTTGTTCGAATGCACGCACGCACTCGCTGACGGAGAAACGCGTGCGTGCGCGCGCCCACCACACATATATCAGTGCATTAGCATAATGTAATATTGTAGAGCCTAGTTGAGCATATTCTAGCATTGTCTGACTGCCGTCGACGCCGTCGTCGCCACTGCTGCTGCTGCCGCTGTTTTTGGACAAAATTAACTAACTGTTAAATGTCACAGCGTTGACATAACGTGTCGTCTCTTGTCTTCTCTTGTCGTCTCGTCTCGTCTCGTCTCGTAACATATCGATTTGAATGAGAGAGAAAAAAAAGAACTTTAAAGCGATCAAATTGATCGATTGATTACTGATCAACGGCCCTAGCAACGGGCCAAATTGATTCGTCGTTCGTGTTGGTTCGATTGCGACACTGTACATTGTGCCGTGGAAATTATTAACGCACAGACACGCACTCACTGGACTAGGACGTGATATTCTTTCGTGGAACGCGGATTCGAATGAAACAGTATTTCTTCTACTAATGTCATTATTATCATTATTATTTTCATTGGAACTTAACTGTCAACTTGTGGTAATGTATGCGCGTGTACGTGTGTATGTGTGTGTTTAAAATAACATAACGTAACGTTGCATTGAATTCATTGATGCCTGCATATTATTGTTAGCATTGATTATTGGTCACATTCGTTGGATCACATATAAATTTCAAGCTTTACGAGAGCTTAAAATTATCATCGTCACTGGTTCTACATCAAATCATATTAGAAGCTAATTATAAGTTGAGTATTACGCTCAACGTGCGACGACAACGGCACCACATTCCGATCGACACCATTATTTTTGGCGATAACAAAAAAACTAGTCAGACAACGCCGGTAACCGTAGTGGCAATTCCATCATCATTAGTATAATTATTAGTATGATTATTACTTATTATGATTGTCGTTATTGTTTTGTTTAGTGTGTGTGCATGCACATGAGTCATGCCAAACAAAAATAATAACAACAACTGTGGCTGAAGCGAAGTGAGACGAAACGAAATTGGAACTGGAACTGGAAGAATCAAAACACTAGCCTTGCCGGCGTTTAATTAACGAGCTTGCTTTATTTCAGCAAGCTCTAACTTTACCTGCGTTAACAAAGAAGGAAAATAGCGTCAACAAAAAGCAGCAGCTGCAATCGTAGTAACAGAAACAACAGAACACTTCATCAGGTGTTTGAGTGCGTGTGCGACGCATCAGACACATCGACAACATCACATCTGTCATCACAATCAGGTGTGTCTTTGCGAGCCACCATCGGTACGACAATCGTGAGAACGAACGAACGAGTGTAATAGCAAAGTGTGTTTTATTGTTGTTGGAAGAACACATTGGCTGAGTGGCTGAACATCAACAAACGATGACATACGATGACGATCGCTTCGACCTCGGATTCTATGATCAACAGTGCACTGTATTTGTTGGCCACATTGATTGTATTGTTTTGGTGCATCATTTGGATATTTCACGTGACAGCACTGATCAATGCGAAGCGTAAATTGCACAAACATATCACATATGATACACAATCCATGTCGGCAACACTAGTATCGTCACAACAAAATTTCAGTGACAACAACAACAATTTAGATGCGTTGTCTTATTCCATTTTGAACCAATTGGATTGGCATTGTTCAAAGCCGACAATATTACAGCAACAGCAGCAACAACAGAGAAAACAACGACTCAAATATGCAACGATCAAAACACACCCACTGCCAACTGACAAATCACATGACACATCGTATCATCGAATAGACTTTCAAGCTCAAGCCCAAAAGCAACATCAACATCAACCTGAACCTGAACCTAAACCTCAAGCAATTACAAGCGACAGTGGTCGCGATGACTTCCGTCGCTCTTACGACTGCTGTTGTCGCATTGACATCCGGCCACCGGGCGTGTCCATTATCAAGCCACTAGTGGGTGTCGACACTAATTTGTACACCAATTTGGAGTCATTTTTCACCCAGCACTATCCGCTGTACGAGATACTGTTTTGTGTGCAAGACGAGCGAGACGCTGCCATCGGTGTGGTGCGTCGATTGATGGCGCAATATCCGAGCGTCGACGCGAAATTGTTTGTGGCAGCGCGTGGTGTCGATCATGTGATTGTGTACGATCAGAGTAGCAATCGTAACAACAACAACATCAGGGAAGCAACTGCACACCCACAACAGCGGCCAGCGCCGAGCGTCAAGTGCGTGAATCCCAAGATTAGTAACATGTTGCCGGCGTACGAGGTTGCCCAATACGAGCTGTTGCTCGTGTCTGACAGTAGTATCAAAATGAAACGGGACACCCTGTGCGACATGGTGCAACACATGAGCGAAAACGTTGCTTTGGTGCATCAGATGCCGTTCGTTGGTCCTGTTGTTGTCGGCATGGACAATTTTAGTGCACTTGTTGAGCGTGTCTATTTCGGGACAGCGCACGCTCGCGCGTACCTGGCCGCCGATTTGCTGGGCATCAATTGTCCGACGGGCATGTCGGCGTTGATGCGCAAACGACTGCTGGATCAAGTGGGCGGTATTGCCGCCTTTGGCTGTTACTTGGCCGAAGATTACTTTTTTGCCAAGTCATTCACCGATCGCGGCTGGAAAATATCGATTTGTTCGCAGCCAGCGTGGCAAAATCAAACTCAATCACACTCGCACTCACATCGATCTATGTGGTTCAGTAATAATAGTAGTAATAATTGTACCGTTAATAATTGTTGCAGTTGCAGTTGCAGTTGCAGTTGCTGTTGTGGTGGTGGTGGTGGTGATGGTTGTTATTGTTTTTGTGATACGTGCTCCGTGATGGAAAAGTTTGAGGCTCCAGTGGCGACACCTATCGAGCTCTTCAATCAACGCATCTCGCGCTGGATCAAGCTACGCTTTGCGATGGTGCCCGTGATCACAATGTTGGAGCCACTGTCCGAGTGCATGATGTTGGGCGTACTGGCCGCGCCCTCGTTGTGTTTCATTGTCAATTCCGCACAGCAAGCGTACACGTTGCAACCTGTGTGGGTGTTTGTGTGTCACACCGCGCTATGGTTCGCATTGGACGCGGCCCTGTTCACGATCGTGCAAAATGGCCCGATGCCCTTTAGCAAGCTCGCGTATGTTCGCGCGTGGCTGTTGCGCGAATGTTCGGCACTCCTTGTCTACATCACGGCGTTGCGTAATCCCGACATTGAATGGCGCTCGCGCGTATTTCGACTCAAGTGGGGAGGTTACGCTCAAGAGATCACAACAACTACCACCAACAACAGCAGCAACAGCCGATGTATCGCCAATAGCAACAGCAACAGCAACGGCAACATCGGCAAGGCGTCAGTTTCAAATTACAGTAACAACAATCATCACAACTTGAACAAGTTGTCGAACCGAAAACACTGGCACAATCACAGCACCGACAATCAAATGTCGTATGACGAACAAACAGCAACCACAACCACAACGAGAGCACGTCAATTGATTGGACACAAATATTCGGCCTCAATATGAACACACAAGCTATACACACAAGACTATGCTAGCTGCTAATTAGTTACTGCTTGTTATTCATGCTGTGCAATCGGTGTTTGTTATTGCTATCGTTGTCGTTGCTGCTATCGCTAATATTGAGCACGTTCGTTCGTGTTTCATGCACACACACACACACACACACACCTCGCACTTGCTTTGATTTATCTCTGCTAACTTGCTGACTGTCCACTAATAATCAGTAGCAACACAGGTTAACAGGTGGTAACATCGAAGAATCTAGTAGCATTGATGAGTGACGTCTCATTTACTTGCTCGAATGATTTAGTTGGATCTTACATTGTATGTGTATGTGTGTGCTCGCTGTTCGTACATCAATTGTCTGTTTGTTTGTGTGTGTGTGTGTGTGTGCGTGTGTGAGCAGGTGAGAGATAAAGCCACCAATTGTGTGTATGCAGTCAGTGCAGGGTACACAGAAGCAACATCAATCAATTAGGCGCTGCTACTCACACGATTGATCTCATTATTTGGCATCATTGCTTTCCTTATTTATTATTATTACTTTTATTTTATTTTGTATAATCAAAAATCAATCAATTAATTAGCTGTAAAAGAGGCATATTGATAATATCGATAATCAGCACTCAAGCAATCGTGCGTTGTGTGTAAAGAACAGGAACACGTTCACACACACACACACACACACTTGCGACATCACAAACGACGACTGTAGCAGCAGCAGCAGCAGCAGCAGCACTACAACCACCACCACCACCACCACCATCATCATCATCACCAACGACAACGACAATGACATCAATAACAATATCAGCAATATCATTTGATCTTTATCGAACTAGGCTGCTTAATCAGAGCCGCCAGACTAATTACAATTTGCTGGTCAAGTCTGTCTGTCTGTTTGAATAAAAGTCTCATATTTTTCCTACCAATCAATGGTTCTTTCTGAGGTGCGTTCGACAACGGTTTTATTTGACACGCGTTCATTTTCACTTGTCATTTTCATACATTCATTACAGATCATATTCGGCTCATCGTCGTGCGATGCTGTGTATCCTATCTTAACTCTAATGTAATTGATTTGAATTTTTGCTCGTACTGTGTGTCGACTAGTGTGTGCGCCATTTCTACGGCGACGACTGTCCTGTAGAGTACAATATAACAATTTATAATAAAAAGTTCATTGAGCGCCAACAACACGTGTAAGTGCACGGATGGCAGTGAGACGGGCCTCATTGGCGAGCGCACTCGCAAATTGCAGTTATCGTTGTCTCTGATCGCGCGCGCACATCGATATCGAAATAAAACATCTCAATCTTGGATGAGTCGAGAAACGACTCCAACTGATTGGCATTTCGATAAGCTTTGTCATTGTTGTTGATTCAACATGAACACTGATGGGCAACGGCACCACATTGTTTTTGTTTTGTGTGAGAATGGGCACACACAAAACAAAAGAGATGTTGTTTTGATTGTTGTTGACAACACAACTGCTGCTGCTGACACACAGGAGGATCGTGTAACGCGATTCGTGAAATGTTATTATAATTCTCAATTTATGCTCGTAGTGGATTGCAACATCATTGGATGAAACAACAATAACAACCTGATGAGTGGCATCAATGAGCGAACACCATTGATTGGCTGCATGGACGGCGCAAGGTAGGTTGTCAATCAGTCAAATCATATGACATTGCATACACACCGATTAATCTCGCATTAATCTTGCATTAATTATCAACATCCCTTACGTAATTATCATTACCATTACCATTGTTATTATTATTATTATTATTATTATTGCGCTGTTGGTTACATGCATATTGATGGCTATGATGATGTAACAACAACTAAACCAACTAACGAAAACCAACAATAAACACCAATGCTAATCGAAACCAACAGATTGCCGATGCGACAACATGACACTAATAATAACTACAACAATAACTCGAGCAACAATCATGGCAGCTTTGGCGTTGCTCGTGACCGCTATCGTGCTTCGTTACGAAACGCGCCCACCACAATCGGTTCGCGCTTGCCAACGCTAGGTCAACTGTTCTCCAGTTTGACCATTTCAAACGAGTTCAATCGATACCTTAACAGTGCAACAACAGCGGCGCACAACAATTGCTGTTGCAGCGTTCAGCCATCAGCGGCAGCAGCAACGGACGAGCATCGTGTCCAGGTGACGTGCAACAACAAGCATCTAAGCAACAACAACAACAACAATCAACAGCCAGCCGGCACAACGCCTGAGGCCCCGTTCTATTGTGTGCCCCGAGCGCCGACGCTGCAGCAGCACCGCAATCGTCATCTTGATCCGACCACCTTCATTGATAGCACCACCGATCTGTTGGAGCGCCGCCGCAACATGGACACGTGGCTCATGCAACGCAAACGATGGCTGGCCTACGTCACGCCCACCGTGCTGCTCACCATCGTGCTGGCGTGCTTGGCACTGACCACGTTCGCACAGACGCGCCGCTTCGAGCGCTCCGATCCGCTGCTGTGGTCCGCCATCACCTTGATCGTCATGTACGTTCTCATGATATTCGAATTGGTCCATCGAACATTGGCCGCGTTCATTGGCGCCACGTTGGCCGTGACAGTGTACACATGCGTGCGTCAGGTGGGTCAACATCCTCTATTTCTCTCTTATGTGTCTGTGTGTCTCTTCTTGATCCTCATCTAAATCTGTTTGAATGTTTCATTCCATGTTGTCATTTAGAAACCCGATCTGGAGACTATTATATCATGGAACGACACAGAGACCACTAGCCTGTTGTTTGGCATGATGCTCATAATGGCCGTACTGTCAGACACTGGCCTCTTCGATTACATGGCCGTCGAGTGTTACGTATTGGCGCGCGGTCTCTTTTGGCCCCAATTGTTCGGTCTGTCGGTTATTTGTGCTTCAGTTTCGGCCGTCGTTGACAGTAAGTTTGAATGATTCGTTCGTGAGTTTGGTCGTCATGTGACCACCAGCACATCATGACCAAACTCAAGATCACACTGACTCAAGATCGAACTTAATTAATCTTGATCATGATTGTTTCCCATCTACGGTAGATGTATCGACAATGCTATTGATTGCTCCCACTGTGATAAAACTGTGCGAATTGCAACGATTGGCGCCCAGTTTGCCGCTCATTATTATGGTTATGTTTTCGAACATTGGCGGCTTGGCCACGCCAATCGGTAAGTTACCACTACTACAATGCTGCTTTCGCACAGACGTATAGAGCTACCTCTTAGTAGTGCTAGTAGTAATGACACACAGTTATTCCAATTCCACCACACAGGTGATCCGCCCAATCTGATTATCATCAACAATCGTATGGTGCAACGCGAAGGCATCACATTCGCCAAGTTTGTGTTGTATTGTACGCCCAACGTGTTGCTGGTGGGCTGTGTGATTGCGCTTTACATAAGATTGGTGTATCGCAATCAAGGTCGCCATTTCAAGTTGCCGCCCGATGATTCGATTGCCACTGCCATCGATAGGCGCTTGAGTCGACGTGGCTCAACGCGCAATAGTAAGTGCCATTATTGAACAGCTCACTCCTGTGATTCACTTTCTTTTTCTTTTTCACTTGTTGCTGTTGACATTTAACAGTGAACTAATATGTATGTTTGTGCGTGTTCGAACGACGACAACATCTATCCAGACACCGAGCAAGAGATCACCATTTGGCACAACATTCGCCAATCGGTCGTGGGCTTAGCGTCGCCCAGCGAGGACGCCATTGTGGCACACATCGACAAACAGATTGAGTTGCTCGAGGCGTGCCTTAGTCGATCGTTGCAAGCACTGTATAGACACTCGAAGCATTGGATCGATGTGGACGAAGACAAGTATGACCACGAATTTGAGCACATCTCACCTGGCGATGTGCTCGACACACGCTTCAAACAACCAGAGCCAACGGTGGAAAGTTTCGATCTCAAAGTCACTGAATTGCGCAACAAGTATCCCATCAAAGACATGGCTCTGCTCATCAAATGTTTGCTCGTATTATCTATGACACTAGTGCTCTTCATACTGCAATCGTTCGAGTGGGCCCACATCACGCTCGGTTGGGCTAGCCTGTTTGCGGGCCTCACTATGTTAGTCCTATCGAATCAGCATCAATTTGAGGGCATTATATTGCGCATTGAATGGTCAACTGTAAGTGGTTATTTTTCGTTATAAGAGATTGATGAGATTTTATGAGTAACATATTGACGACCGATTTTATCAAAACGATCTCCATTGACTTCACAACACAGCTCATGTTCTTCTTTGGACTGTTCGTTGTAATGGAAGTGGTATTAGAGCTTGGTCTCATCGTTTACATTGGCCAACACACGCAACAATTGATTGAGCAAATTCCTGTCAACGGACAAGTGCGCAGCTTTGTCGCCGTGAGCGTCATACTGTGGGTGGCCGGCTTGGCGAGTGCCGTCATTGATAACGTGCCCATCACCGCGATGCTAATCAAGATAATCGAAACACTTGTTGAGGCCGACGCCGATAAGCAACGCAGCGCACACGCCGATCCGAATAATCGATTGCCCGCTAAAGCACTGGTATGTGCGCTCACGTTCGGCGCCTGTCTTGGCGGCAACGGCTCGCTAATTGGAGCCAGCGCCAATTTGGTCACTGCCGGCATAGCCGAACGATTCGGTCACCCTATTGGGTTCAGTGCGTTCGCCCGCGTTGGTTTGCCAATCACCATTCTGTCGTTGATTGTGTCAAACATATACCTGGGTCTCGTATTTTGTGTATTTGATTTGTGATTCTCATAGCTCCTGTATGAGCACGGCACACGAACAAATTTTTAGCAAATCGTTTAAGCTTTTCACCATTCTACATTTGACACTAAATGAACCAATGGCCTAGTTCTCTCTTGACCGTGAATCAAACAACACCTTTCTATGAGAAAATTCTTCTCGCTTTGGCAGGAGGAGGGACATAGAGAGAGAGAGAGAGAGAGAGAGCGAGAGAGAGAGATTGATTGAGTCAAACATTCATTGACTTCTTGCTATCAATTCAATACTAAATGACGAAAAACTACATTGTTAGCTAGCTAACGTTGCTATTGCTTATCGACGTCCACAATGTGGCCAATATCTTGAGTGTAACGTAACAATTTGTCAATGAATGTTTCTCCGTTATCGCTATGATCGTTATTGGCGTTGGAATCTGCCAACGAGCAAGAGTCCGCGCCCACTGTTAATAGGTGGTCGAATTTTTGTAATGTTCTATGATCGAATTCCATCAATATTGACGACATGCTAATGTTGTGTATACAGCGTCGCAGGAACAATTCTTTCTCTTGTGAATTAAACGCATTGTCGGCTGGTATGTTGAACAAGACACGAATATCGTCGAACGTAATCTCTTTGTCTGATCCCGTGATCGCTTTGTTTAGTTTTGGACGAATACGATTCTCGAGTCGCACCAGCATTTCGTCGACAATTCGATCGGGCAGTCGTGTGAACATTTCGCGCGAATTGCCGTTGATTTTCACCCAATCGTCGAGCTCATCGATCAGACCAATCAATCGGGGCCGATTCAGACCAAGCTTGTTGAGATTCGTCGCGTAAGTGTCCGAGTATTTGAGCGTCGCCTCGGTGCCGCCAACGTACAATATGTTGTCCAAAATGCTTTGGGTCGCCGCCAACATTCGTCGGGCCGAACGGCTTTGGGTGTTGACGCGCGATATGAGCTCCACATTGGCAATACCATCGATCGATGCGATGGCTGTCAATGAGGTGAATTGCGAATAAATGATCGGCTTATTACAAACATCGTCAGCCGCCGAGCCAATGCCGCTGCTGCTCCTACGCTGCTGGTGTTGCCTGATGAGTGTTCGGAACGGTTCGTTTGGCGCGGGTAAAGGTACACCGTTGCACAATCGCATCAGAGTGTTGTCACTCTCGAACAAACTCTTCCATGCGTTGAAGCCAATTTTGGTAGCACCAATTTCGGCCGAATAACAATTGGGCCATTTGCCGTACGAACAAATGGCACTATGATATTTGATGATGAGATAGTAGCGCTCAATTTGGGGAAAATACATGCGACGTATTTCTTTGAATTGGTTCTCTTCGAATTGAGTATCGAGACTTGAGACATCAGTTGCAACAATTGAACGTTGAGTTCGTCTCAATGGCTGTTGATTGATGGTTGCATTCACGTTGTTTATACGCGCCACTGACGCGACGGCAAGTGCAACGCACACGAATCGATAGATCTTGACATTAAACATCTTCCTCACTAATTGGAATTTAGGTGTTGTTCTGTAAGTGTTAGTTAGTTGCTCACCTACGATGAGGATCACTTATTCCTTGACTCACAAAGAACTTACTGTTGTTGTTAATGATGAACGTTTTTCAATGTTGATTGTGTTGATTGTGAACGAGAACATACAACTTTGACAACATTGACTCAGCAACACCACAAAGATAGTTAAGCACCCTTCACAGTATACGACGTTACATAACGGAACGGAGCACAATACATGCCCAACATTGGTGCAATGGTGTCAAACAACACTGATTGACCTTATTATGAGCTAATTATTTTCGTCTGTGTGGAAATTGTCAATACTCACGTGCTATTGCTCTCATATACTGCATATAGGTGTCTCATTACACAATAGTGAACGGTTATGATAGAACGGAGCAACAACGCAATAAGGTGCAAGTCGTAAACAACGTCATATGAACCCTGCTCTCGTATGCTACGTCGTGTGAGTGTGTCTTACCAGTCAACCGAAGATGATTCCGCACCGAAAATGAAGCCATCTTTCGTATTGTTCGGACATTCAGTGTTTGTTTGATGGACACTGATCATTATAACTATTTATTTATTATTAGTAATTATCACAATTCATATTCTTATATTCACACAATAATGATAAAAATAAGCTCAATTTCGAATAGAACAACTCTCGTGCGTCGACTTCAAGACGCCAGGCAATCGTTTGTTGGTTCGATCGACAAATTGGGTCATTAGTATTGCTATTAGTGAGCCCAAACAAGAGCCCGAGAATACGTCGCCCGGAAAGTGGTGCTGATCCATGACTCGGCTCATGCTAATGTAGCCAGCCAAACACAGTAGGACGGTCTGCACACTTGGAATAAACAAGCGGCCGATAAATTTAAACCTTTCGCTCAAAATTGGTGTCATTTCGAGCAAATAAATCGACAAGTACAACATCGAAAACCACATAATCGAGGCATGTCCACTTGGCCAACTAGTCTGAATGTAAGACTCCTCGAACGGTTTTAAGCCGGACGTGCAATTGTAATCCACAATGTACTTGTACTGATTCATTGGATCGTTGCAATCAATGTTGGGCAAACAGCGAGTGTAAAAGTGCGGTCTCAATCGTCCGACCGATATTTTCGAGATTCCCGTGATGAATGTCGTATAGACGAATCCAAGAAAGTACACGCGAACTTCTGACGCGCCCGAATATTGTTGCACTCGTTTATGCTTAGTTGGAGTTGAGTATTTTCGTTTGGCGTGCGACCCTTGTCTAGCATCGCCAATGTTGCTGCTACCAATGAGCATAGTTTTGGTGGCCTCATCTGCATTCTGACTGTCTGTATTCGTAGACTGGCTCGTGTCAGATCCCATTGGAGATGTAGGCCGCCCATCGCTGCTCTGGTCACCGGCAACAATAGTACGATGTGCGCCATCAATACCATTGCTGTTGTTAACGCTAGTGCTGGTGCTCAAACTGACATAATCATACGTTCGTTGTGGCTCACCGATCGTATTATCATCGAGTGACAAATTTTGGGGCGTCATTTTGCGGTTCCTTCGGTACGTGCTATTGGTGTAGAGACCACTGTCAACGATGAGCGGACGAACTAATTTACGATCACACAATGCAATCACAGTGCACGGTATAATTAAAGCTATAAACAACAGTGTCCTCACTGTCACTGTATCCGGCTTGACGGGGTACCGAATACTTTCGTCATCACAGAAGAATCCGCGTTTTGATAGTGGCATAAAATCGCCGTTAAGTCTCAGGCTGAGCAGAAAGAACACAAATAGAGCTATGGTGCTACAACTCGGAATGTAAGGTCTCAATTTGCGGGCCGATTGAAAATTAAGCGTGATAAATGCCATGATAAATTATTGCTGTATCACACTGACTAATTACACAACACGCTGACTTGATCTAATAATTTTTTTTCTGTTATTGACAATTTACAATTTAGCTCTAGTTTGAACACTTGAATAAGTTTACTGGTAGTTGTTGCGGGATCGTCTGACTTGGTCTTTTGCAACTGTTATTTCGTTTGTTACTTCATGTGAGGTGCGATGTGCCAGATGCGCTAGATCATTGAAGTGCCACTGTGCTGTTCCGAAGATGCTATCGGCACTCGACGATAAGGCTCGTTAGCCGACATTGATATCGATAAAATTATCATTAACGTTCAAGTTCACTAAATAATAAAAATGTAAACAACAAAACTGAACTTATTAGGCAAGTTGCACCAAATGTGCACCAGCATGCGCATTGGAATCGCAAACTTTGCACTCACAAACTTGGTTGCGGTGCAGTGCGCATCAGCTGTGACGCATGCCGGCGTTCAAAATTCGCGCAAATGGTGTTATGTCTTCAGCAGCTGTAGCAGCAGTGTGTCTTACCGGCGCCGTGTCGATGGTATTTTACCCATTCACATGAAACTTGACTCAATTTGATAATTATTAGTTCATCGTGGTCGTAAACCACCGACCAATCTCAGTGGTGCTAGGATAGTAGGTTAACACTATGGTGCTCTATTTTCAATCGGACGTCGTCCAGCCGCCCGCTTTTATATTCATGGGTAATGATAAATTCGAGAATGAGGAACTCATTCGCTGGGGCTGGCCCGAGGATATTTGGTTTCACGTAAGCAAATTATCGTCGGCTCACGTGTACTTGAGATTGCGCGAGGATGAGACCATCGATGACATACCGTCGGCCGTGCTCGACGATTGCTGTCAGCTGGTCAAAGCTAATAGTATACAAGGGAACAAAATGAACTCGGTCGAGATCGTATACACACCGTGGTCCAATCTCAAGAAGACCGCCTCAATGGACGTTGGACAAGTGTCGTTTCATAGCGAGAAGGAAGTGCGGAAAGCCACCGTGGAACGACGCATCAATTCAATAGTTAATCGTTTGGAGAAGACCAAAGTCGTTAAGAATAAGGTCGATTTTCGTGCCGAACGTGAAGAGCGCGATTGCAAGGAACGTGAACGCCAACATCAGACAATGCGCGAGCAAAAACTGAAAGAAAAAGAGGAAAAGAAGCGCAAAGACGAACTCAAAGCTTTGCACAGCTATGATTATGTGATGAAAGCGGAAAATATGAAAACCAACAAGGATTACGACAGCGATATGAGCGATGATTTCATGTGACCATAAGACGGCAGCTGCACGGCACCGATTAGTGGCACTGCATTGCCGCTGCCAATGTTCGAGCTCGCTTTCTTCTTGTTGTTGTTATTATTATTTCCACACGTCAATGATTCCGTCAATAAATTATCAAGTCTAGCCACATTATTTGGTTCAAACAACAGCAGCAGCAACAATATTGCCACTCTTATTACTCATGAGTCGCTCAGTGTATGTAGCTATCCGGCAAGCTAAATTCCAACAACAACAAGCCGGTAGTGGAGCAATGCGAGAAGCGGGCGTACCAATTTGAACGGCAAGAGTGTAGTCGGCAACAACAACCAGCATGGCAATTACTTGAATGCATGCCATTTGTACTTGTGCACTTTCCTTGAGTATATGGGATAAGAAAGGTTACACACGCGAACACGCATACACACACATGAAAGAATTGATGATTCAGCTCTTGTTAAATCATCGGCTTACTAGTGAGTCGATCGCTTTGAATTTATAGTGCGGAAGATTGCTTCATCTTAGTCTAATTGATCAACGATCTTATATGCACGATGATGGACACGATGTATTATGTATTAAGGACTCAGGGGCACAATGGCACGAGAAGGAGCCGCTGTATTGATAACGACGCTTGTCGTGATACTGACGAGTATGCTCTTGTTAGGTGTGCTGTGCATTTGGCTGACAATTAGTGGTTTGGCTCGCGCCGACATCGATCCGCTATCGCACATCATCAACGACGCTGTTGCATCCGCACAAGTGTCGCCGGCCGTTCGTTTGATTCCACACGAATTGGAACAATTGCATCGCCACAAGCACCGACATTGGTCGTGTCGTGACAACGTTGCCCATTGTGTGCCCGATTTTCAGGACCTGACTTCGGCCGGCTCACTAGAATTAATCTACGATCATTGCACCGAAATCGATGACAATATTGTTGAGAATTGTTCCCAGCAACGTTATTCAAATGCTCACGAAATCAATCTGTCAAACAATGAGGCTCCCGTTTGGTTCGGCCCCTCGATTGTTGATCAGCAACAACATGACGCATTACAACGAACCTTACGTGCTCAAGTTAACGTAATCTTGGAGCTCAACAAACGTTTCGTTATTGAATATGTGTCGTTTGGATTTCGTGCACCGTCGGGCACGTTAACTCGCTCGATAACAATCTACAAACAAGAGCACTATGGACGCGACGAGACATGGATTCCATATCGTTTCTATAGTGACAATTGTATGAACGAAACGACAGCGCCATCTTCGCAATCTTCGACGCAATGCGTTCAATTGAATGGCACATTGAATGCTTTGACAAGCTTACAACATGTATTATTCGTGCCATCATTGGTTGCATCACGTACATCATCACAGCGGCCAGGTTGGCGCTCATTGCTGGCCATTAAGGGCCAACAACGTGATGATTATCATGACAAAGATTATTGGGACTATGTTTCGGCGAGCGGCATACGAATCTCATTGGGCGTCACAATTAAAAAGAAGCAACAACAATCATCAATTGATGTCTCAAACGGAAACGACATCAGATCGCACGAATATCGAGCTGACCGAAATGAACGATTCATCATCACAAACTTTACAGTCGGCGGGTATTGCGAATGCAACGGTCACGCCAACGAATGTTACGCCACCGGAGTGAGCCGCCTTGGCACGCCCAACGATTACAAGTGTCGCTGTTTGCATGGTACTGGCGGTAACGATTGCGATCATTGTGATTCCATGTTCCGCGATCGTTTGTGGTTGCGTGCTGACAAATCAAGCGCTAATGAATGCCGAGGTGAGTGTTGGCTTACTAGCTTACGATGTTGTTACTGTCGTTATTGTTGTTTTTGTTGTTATCGTCGTGAAAAGGACATTAGTCACTCGATCAAAATTGTGTGTATATATGACACCTGTAGCAATTCAATGAAGAGGCCATTGTGTTGTGTGTTTATCATTTGGATTGTTGGAACCGATCGGTGAGGCACACTGTGTACAAACACACACACACACACACACACACACACACACACACACACACACACACAC
>JAIFTH010000200.1:0-45322 GCA_019968535.1 Fragariocoptes setiger | reverse complement strand
CACACACACACACACACACACACACACACACACACACACACACACACAAACGAACAAATTTCCAAACAGCTATAGCTAGTCAGACGGCTCACTGTGCATAGTTGTGTATGAGCCCAGTAGTGGTATATCGTAACAATATCAAGTGAGCAGCCGTGCAGCTCGTATTACAGCGTGTCTCTGATGACTGTTGTTTTTTCCTGCATTCTCGTGTTTATAATCGGTTACAAATTTAGACACACACTGTACATGAACTAACTGTAATCTAACCTACACTCTTACTTTCTCTAATTATTTGGCCTCGATAAATTTACCACCACCTCATCGAATAATAATGATATCTCCGCCTGCCAATAATTATTACCATGACGCAGATTTTTGGCCATTTGTTTTCCACTCGATTGGCACCTGTCGCGGCGCGGCGCCCGCTGGACCATCTGCGCCATATGGGCGTTCTCGTCGACCATTGCGCTGCCGTGGATGTTGTACTTTAAGCTGGAGCCGTATCAATTGGACACGTGGCATGAACCGATCATGTTGTGCGAAGAGAATTGGCCCTCGCAACGCTGGGAGACCATGTACTTTTTGTGCGCAAATCTCATATTGTGCTACCTGCTGCCCTTGTTCATGATCACAATATGCTATTGTGGCATTTGGTACAAGATATGGCGTCGCACAATACCGGGTGATCGTATCAAAGGCCTGCGCATTGAGCTTATCATGCAACGCTCCAAGCTCAAAGTTGTCAAAATGATGTTTGTTGTTGTGGTGATATTTGTACTCTCGTGGGCCCCACTGTACGCACTGTTTGCGCTCGTCAAATTGGGACCACCAATTGAATCGAATTCGTCCGAAGAGAAGCTCATTCTCACGCTGACGCCGCTCGCACAATGGTAAGTCATTCTTCTTCTTCTTTGTTTGTTTGTTCCCTTCTCATTGATCATCAGACTTTGCTTCATCGACCCGAACGTTCGTGCTAAATCGAATCGTATTAGAATCATCAGAGTTAGAGTCAGAATTCGATAATAATTAGCTTGTGTGATGTAATCTAGTGTGTTGTCGTTGCATGCAAAGTGCAATTGCATGCATCAATTGAGCGTGCATTGATTGATCACAAATGATTAACATCAAACTTGCATCCGATTTGATCGGATCGGAACGGAAGCAGTGTTCCTGAGACCATTGAGGCTCAGGTCGCATGCTTGGCTATCGAGAACTTTCTTCGCTTTGTTGCTTTCCAGTCAGTTGCTTACAAATCGTATTCCATGGCTTACGGATCTTACGGAAACAAAGATACAAAGGTCAAGGTCAACAGTGGCAAGATCTGAGTGGTTAAATCTCATCTGCTAACGCCCCGCGGCGTTCGTCACACCGCTCGAGTACACACCATCGTTGTACTGACCGTTGATCGTCCAGTGGACATTGAGAAACAGCAACAAAGCAGCGACAACAAACAAGTAGCAAATCAAATAGCAAAATAACCACCAAGCACCATTGCAGGTGTGGTCCATCTCCGACCAACAGTTAATGGTCTGTCGGTCGGTCGGTGACATGATGTGATGAACGGTCAGTCCCTTACGTGGAATTAAGAGCCTCTACTTGAGCCCTTACTTGTCACAAAAACACTCGACGTTTGTCAATAAGAACTCTGTTTATGATTAAGAGCGTTCAGCTCGATTCGTCCAATCTCGATCGATTCTTTCAATGACGCTCTCGAATGTCGATAGAGTCGAATTGAATCGAATAATTCTGATAGAAATCTATCGAATAAATTGAGCTGGAAAGTCACAATTTGAAGCTAATTCTTGAGTGAAACAAACAACAGTAGTTCAGATCCACTATTGGCCTCATCTCTCTCTCTCTCTCTCTCTCATCGAATATAAGTAGCAAGAAGTCCATCGCGGTACGAATAGATTATCAATGAGAATAAAAAGAAGCATAATCTCTCAACGTTCCAACGATAAGTTTATTCCATCCGCCGCTATTAGCTGAGCTTCAATGAGTTGGCACGAATCAATTTGAATCAGCTCAAATTGATTTGATGGGGCCTACTCATCTTTACACTTCGTTAGCAACAACTAAACGTTCGTGAAGCTTAGTTACAGAGGTGAAGAAGTTACGAGAATATACGAGAAGTTTCAAAGGGGATCAAGTGCTAGAGGTCAGTGCTTGTTGTTGCCAAATATAAGCCAGAGAGCAAATGAACGAACAAGTAGACGTTTACGTGGACGTGAACTCAAACAGTTCGCTTAACGATCTGGTGCTGCTGCCAATAGTTGGCCAGTTATTCTGATGGTTCGTACACAAGATCAATTAGTGCGCCTCATTAGTATTCGCGTGCATTGAACGTGAACGTCGGGCGGTTGATGGCCGGTTTGAGTGCCGGTTCAAGTTTAACCCGAGTTGCCAAATTGCCAAGTTGAAGTGAGCATGTATTTAAGCGCGGATGTAAGCACATTCACGTCCTACGTGAACGGACACACACAAACACACAAGTTGGGGCACAGGTCTTCGGCCTCGTTGACCTGTTCGCATGGCTGCCCGCTAGTGCGACTACTGTCCAAGCTGCTCTAGCTGCCGTAAATGATACTAACCTGTATGATGTTAGATAGAGGAATTCGCAATCAGTAGTTAAATAACACAGTCAGAGGGACACACACAGGTGAATAGCAAGAGAGGAGGAGTTCATAGAAAAGCTTCGATAATCGAGTTGTTTGCTTGACCACTAAACACTAAACAGTAAATTCCGATTCTGGTCCGATCCGATCTCGATTATCGGTCTCTGATCTCATTGATCGGTCGTGGCCGTCGAGCGTATCGGGCGACGTTGTCCTCGTGATCGTTGTTGTTGTTATTGTTATTGGTGTCCGGATGACGCAAGTGGCCGTACACACTTGACAGGCGCACAGTTGACCGTCAACTGTTGGTGTCTGATGGCTAGATTAGGAGGCCAGGTAGCTGAACAGCCAACAGCATCCAGCTCGATTATGAATCATTTGCTATGATAGTTTATCGTTAGCAATGAACCATTTGCGTACAATTTACTGTAAGATAGTTATCTAAAGCGTGTGCTCGTGAGTGAGCGTTTATGTCAACCAGACAGACAGTCAGGCACGAACTGCACGAATCTCTCTCTCTCTCTCTCTCTATTCGAGCTGAGGCCACCATTTTAGTCTCTCGCTCACTTAGCTGCCTGGCGCCTGTCGCTTGTGTTTGTGTTTATGTGCTCACTTCACTGATACATCAGTATATCAGTGTGAAAGCTTAGTTGCCGGTGTTTAGTTGGCTCAGTGCTAGCAATAGCCAACAACATGAGTAGCCAGCATATAAAGACACAACACTACGAATAGTGTAAAGGTGGTTCTGAATTTGAATCGTGTCCTTCACGTGAACTGCGGCTCTGCAGTCGACCTTTGGAAAGCTAGAGAGCTAGAAAGCTAGAGAATAGGATAGCCCGATTGCCAAAGGGCTAGGATAAAACACTAATAGATAGAACTAATAGACAGAGAATACACGAACAAGGAGGAGGGGGCCATTGGCCTTTGTTTGTCGTTAATCAAGGGCGCATTTCACCTAATGATTGTTGTCGTTTGAGCGGCGGTTCTTTTGGTGCGATTAAGGTTCAAGTTAGGCGCGTTTTCCACTTACTCGACGAGGCTTGACATTGTGGGTTCGTGTCGTGTGTGAAAAACAAGTTAGTCTGTCTGGACAAGAGAGCTAAACATTGGGCCATTTCGTTGTGGACTTTGAATACGACTAACTGAATCTACGTGTGGCGTATATGTACGTAGAGCCACGTTCACAATCAACAGCACATAAGTTACGATCAATAGATAGATCGATAGATAGATTGTAGAAATAGGCCCACAACAATGTGACATACAACTTTCGAGGGACCACACATGCTACATAATATGTAGCATGTAGCACCTAACAGGCACTGTAATCATATTAGATTCAGGCAGAGAGAGTCTATTTGTGGATCAAATCGTGTGTATTGTAGACGCTGGCCGGTGCTTATCACACTTGATTGTTTGTATTCAAAGTGAACTAAATTTACTATGCACGAGTTAACAATGTAAACTGAACTCAATCGTGTCATTGTGTTGTTGGGATGAGCTCAACAACAATCACATGATAAAGTTCAGTGTGTTTCTATTGCCAGAGAACGACGATAGTCTGTCTGTTTGCACCCGACAACCATCACAGAGTGTTAAATGGTGTGCATCAAAGCAACGTCAGAATCTAACAAAGTCAAGCATCAGGAATCATGAAGAATCAGGAGAGTCGGCAGTCGGTAAAGCAAAGCACAGAGTCATGTTTTAAAGTCAGAGTGTGAGTGTTAGATGGCGAGATACGAACTGACGAACGAACGATGGGACAATAGAACGAGCAATTGCTCGAGTCACGCAACGATCGTTTGTCTTTGGTGTTTTGTGTTGTTTTATTTCCTCATTCATTCATTCCATTAGCGCACGTGCATTGCATGAGTAGCGCACTCCCACGTGTGCCAGTGTTCTAGGGTGCGTGCGTGCGTTATCACAATCGCACGTGTATTACGTGCGTACGTTACGAGAGAATGCGAATAAAGAGTGCGTGCCGATCCACTTGACTTGACTTCATTTCGTTTAGTTTGTGCGCGACCGTTTGCGACAACATCATCGTACAGGTCACGAATCCGTCCGTCCTGTTATCGTCGCTGTCGTCGTCGTCGGCACCGTTGCTGTTGCTGTTGTTTTTATTCAGCAAAGATCTAAGCAGCAGATGTCAGTCGTCAATCGAACACTGACGACACTTTCGAAACATTCAAGACTTTCTTCTTGATGAGATCTTGAGTTCATCGATCTAGCGCAACTCGTGTGTTCGTGCACGAGTTGAATGAATGAATGAATTGAACTTATCACACTCAAGTTAGTCAGTAGTTGAGTGAACGGCCAATAGTCACGTAATCCAATCCAATAGTCATCGTTATCATCGTAGCGTTGAGTGCAACGCCGCGATGGGACCTGCTTTCTGTTCCGATCTTGATTTTGCTCCCACTCTCGTTGTCTGCTGCCAGTGCTGTGTTGCACAAGGTTGTTGCATCATCACATACAGATACTTACTTATTGTAGAAAATAAGTATCTCATTGTGTGTGTGGGGTGTGGAAACAATCATACATAGCGTATCATGAGCGCAAGCGTGCTGTGGGCCAAGTTAAGAGGCCCCACAACACGTGAACACGTGACACTTGCACTTCCAAGTTCGTGAACCCACTCGCAATGGCAACTTTGCTCACTCGCTTACTGACCGCCTTAAGTGCCTTAAGTGTGTGTGTGTGTGTGTGCTGGCTAGTGTTTGTGGGTGGTAGGCGTGACATTGATCGAACGAACCGTCTTCTCTCGCTCGCTAACCAAACTGATCAACCTGATGTGTGCGATCAGTCTGAGAAGGCGCTGTGCAATTTGATCCGTTTTGCCAACACACACGCGCACATCAACTTGTCGTGTGTGTCGTTTTATCATTCACAAACGTTCACTTTCTCATTGGATCGAATCGAATCGGGTTGAGTTGAGTTGAATTGAGCTTAGTTGAGCGTACTCTATGCACACGTTTTTCCGCACTCTATATCTCCGCACTTTATTGACTTGAATGTTGTTGACTAGGCTATCTGGCTGTCGGCTGTTGGCCTTTGACTTGGGCCCACTTGCACTACAGTACAGTGAATAAATTTGCTACTCTGATTTGTTGCGCTGACAGTCGAACTAACACTATTTACTCAAATCAATTCATCAATCGATAGACGCACACACTGACAAATATGTGGGCGTGCCCTGGATCAAATCACCATCGTAGAAATCGTAGGGCCGAGTGAGGTCGACAAGTTGCTCTCGCCCGGTCCCAAGTTTATGGCTAGATAATAATTGTCTGATTGACTGTTTGTGAGCAACAAACGATCGACAACAACAAGTGTGGCCAAATATTTGCTCATTCCATTCTTAATTGAGATTATGCTGCGCTCTTGTTGATGCTACTACTACTAATACTGACTCGCTAGACCACTTTAACGGCCAACGGCCAACTGCTAACGACTAACGACGAACGGATACGAGCTAGCCGATCAGTTCAGCTTGTTTCTGCGTTCGTTCGTAGTTTTAGCCAATGTTTTAGCGTATGTCGACAGAAAGAGTCGAGTAATTCACGATTGCGTGACGATTGTATGACTGATAAGGCAGCAAGTGGCGTGGGGTGTGTCCGTATGCTACGTAGTCGAGATTCTTTTCTTATTCATTTTCATTCTCATTCATTCAGTGATGGGGCCAATGATTGAGTCATGATTGGGCTATGATTGCTGTTGTTGTTGTTGTTGTTTTCATGATGTAACAAGCATCGAACATCACTCAAACTCCAGCATTGCTTGAATCTCAACAACACCAACATCGATGCAAGATGACTTGTACGAATTCATATTCACCCGTTCGCTCGCCTGCTTTTTCTTTTTCTTTTGCACTCTCTATGTGTCTATTTATTTGTTGATTGTTGATCGGGTCCCTGCATGTAATACTAATAGTTGATGACAAATAGTTGCGTGTCACATTGACTGCTCGTTAACATCGATTGCGATCGCTCTCGAGATTATGTGGCCATCCAGGAATGTGATTGAGATTCTAGCTAACCTATCGCCTATATCAAAGTTGGTCGCTTTTTCTCTCTTCCTAGTAGCTTTTTCTCTCTAGTAGCGAGAAAAAAGAACATTTAATTCTAGACACTAAAACTTTCTAAGGCTTTGCATTCAAGGCTACGCATTGACTACTCAACTACGACGCACGTATGCTGTACGCACGGGTACGTGTGTGTGTTTGTGCATATATGAAGGTCCGAATTACGAGCTTCTTCGTTTCATAAGTTAAGCAGTCAAACAGCATAAAGTGTTTCATCAGAAAGAACATGGCTGTGACATGATAGAATACACAGTCAATGTGTAAAGTTAAAGTTAAGTGGCACTTAGATGAATGGATGATATACAAACAAAAAAACAAATAGAAAAGTGAATAGGTTTGAAGATCCATTTTCGAATCCATTGAATTCGAGATTCTGTCTGGACTGTTCTTTCAATCATCATCATTCCAGACACTGCTTTCATAAATTTCAGACATCGAGATCATTGAATCATTGAATGCATTTAAATGGAATTGAAACAAGCAAACAAACTATTTATCACTCAATGGATTGATCATGAGAATGTACTATGAATTCTAATACTAATCTCTAAATCCTATCGATTTCTATCTGCTCACTGCACACTGCAAATGGAATCAAACTCATAGGCTTGGCGCCAGCAACAGCTGTATCAATCCAATTCTGTACACGTTCTTCAATCAAAAGTATCGCAAAGGTTTTGGTGATATATTGGGCCGTAGTCGGTGTTGGTCGCGCCGAGGCACGGCCTCTCAAGCTACTGTCACCACGTTGACGGCCACCAACGGCGGCACACATAAAGCTCCATTAGGCAACAATCATATTAACAATCACAATCATAACAACAATCACAACAATTACAATCATCATGGTCACAATTATAACAATCACAGTCATCACAATTACGCTCATCATTCATTTACGACCACAATGACGAGCACCAATCATAATTATTATAATCAGCAGCAGAAGCAACACAATCATTGTGTGTCAGCCAATGGTCAAGCCAAGAGTCCGCTATCGACGCACGATAGCACATGTGCCGAACGAACAACACTGTCGTCGATTATCGACGACACTAAGCTAGCGATTGCATTCAACAACAGCAACAGCAACAGCAACAACAACAACAGAACGGTCGAGAATGACAACGAACCGAGCCACAACAGTAACGAAACACCACAACAACAGCGATTATTGTTGACCAATCACGACGGTGCCTTACAACAACAACAGCAACAGCAACAGCAACAGCAACAACAGCAGCGAAACAAAACAACGACGAACAATCTCAACAGCGACGACTATGACGACCACTACGACCAAGTAAGACAAAGTGACAATCTAGCAATTGCACGTGCTGTTGATTGTAACAAGGACAGTATTGATAGCAGCAACAACAGCATTAACAGCACACATGACAGACGGAACAGCAAAGGTAGCAGTGATGGTGCCGGTGAGTCGTTGCTACTGCTGAACGGAATTGTGGCGTCACGCAAACAACAACAGCAACAACATTGCATGGCCAACAACAGTTGTACCAGTTCAAGTTCCATCGACAAACTACAACACACACAGACTGCTACAACGACAGGTGCTGGTGCTGGTGGCGGCGGCAGCGCTAGCGGTCGCGGAAGCTCTGGCGACGACTCGACGTCGTCCAGCATTCGCACCGTTCGCAGTGTCGGTAGCATCATTAGTGTCAACAATAGATTTGGTGCATCCACTGCAGTGGTGCCGGCCAGCTCTTAGACAATTAGCAATTATTTATTATTAAGCAAATTACTCACATTGGCACTACACATTGGCGTATTGTGAATGGATGCCAATCCCAATTCACATTCCATAAGTCACACATTCATGTTACTTGCTGAGACAATTGCTGATAGCAACAACCCGTTCACTCACTCGTTCAATCACCGAGTGAACGAACAAACAAACGAACGAATGAATGATACTGTTCACACAATGTGATTAACACTGTGAGACCGAGATATGTGTGTTGACACCAATCATTGTAAATTTCGAAGAATTGTATCGATTGATTGTAGTATAAATTCAAATTCCTGTATGCATCATTGTATGCAATACGATACGATAAAACATATAATATCAATAAAGAACAATAAAATCGACTCACGTTCTATCATTGTAACACGCACTGTGAGTCACCATCAGCAAGCGTTGGTTCTTGCTGTAGTATGACTGTAGTACTTTCGGATTCTACTTCAAATTCTAGGCAGACATACAGCCACCACATGCCAGTTGTCACTGTGCATTCGTTAGTCTTGTACTCAATGGCGCTATGTGTCTGGCTCGCTTGCTGCGTTAACTTGATTCACGTGAATCAGTGTGCTCTTTTTTTAGCCGCAAATTGCGATTGAAAATTTGACAAGAGCAACCGCCAAGCTTTGACGACTGCCAGCTTTGGCTTGTAGTTCATCGCAAAGAAGTGTGTGTGCATGTGCATATCATGATCAATGCTAAACGACTGTAAATCGACCATCTAAATGTGATCAATCGATTTATCCCAATCACTCGTGAGCAGTTCCAAAAGATAGATAGCTTGGTCAAAAGAAGCAAAATTGAAATAATTGAAATTAATTTCCAAGTGAGATTACACTAAAATTACACACACACGCACACAAATTGAGCAAGCAATTCATATTAGCTGACAGCCGAAAATGAAGGTGGCAATTATTATCATTCTGTCGCTGATGATACTAGCAATAGTATGGATCAAAGCGGACCCACAGGAAGCTAAGGCATGCATCGAGTTGTTCGAATTGGAAGAATCAAATCCATGGGTCAAATGTTTCTCGGCGTGCCAAGCAAAAAATGAAACTTGGGTAGCCATTCCAAAAACCGTTGATGGTGTCCGCAAGTGTTGTTGCAAGTTAGACTATATATTCGAGTTTATTGACGATTGATAGAATTGAATGTGTGCCCATGAAGTTGTGATGCATCAAATTTGTCGTCGATAATATTAACGCATGCTTATGTTATTGTTACGAGTAAGAATGATACTTCAATGATAATAAATTGAATTCAGAAAAAAATAGAGGAAAAAAGAAGAGTAAGGGAAAAACTACTGAGCAGTATCGATTTGTGGTTTATTGTGGTCTTCAAAACAATATAGGATCGTGATGTGAGAACACATAAGTCGTTTGTTCTGGACGCAGCGCTCGTCGTAGCTTGAGATAGGCGCGCAACAGATGATACTTGATCGGTTTGAGGTCTTTTTGCACGATTATGATTGGCCCCGCAGGCGGGTGGTATTTTTTCTTTTTGCTTTTTTTCTTTTTCCACTTTTTCTTGCGTTTACTTTGGGCGGCGCTCAGTTCGTCATTGGCGCTAGCACTTGCGGTGAGTGCAACCAAATCGTCGTCGCTAGCCAACGACGACAATGACGATGACGACAGTAGACTTGATAGACCTGACGGCTCGATGTTCTGCGTGCCATCGACCACAAAATCAGAGCTTGGCATTGTCAACGGAGCGAGTACATATTGATCAAAATACGGCCTTTCACGCAATGGGCTTGCTGATGATGACGAGGACGAGGAAGAGGAAGAAGAAGCCATTAAAGAAGCAATGTGTGGCATCAAAGACGACGAGGGTATTGAGCCCAAGTGCTCGTCAAGTGCCGGATGCCAACTGAAGCCAGTTTGATATAATTGATTGCTGACAGCATTGTTCGACGACACAGTGGGCGATAGTTTCGTGTGCTGCTTGTGTCCTGTCACACTGTTCGACAGCAATGACAACGACGATGGAGATAACGACAATGACTGTGACTCTGAAATGGATGGGCTTTTTTCAAATAGTGTGCCGTAATCTGTTGACCACAAGTTGTTGTTTACAAGTTGCTTATTGCTGTTATCGTGGATATTCTTGTTGTAGGGAGGCCACGGAGCCTGTTGTTGTTGTTGGGAGGCAAAAAGCTGATTCATTTGGGAGAAGCTTGACGCTGAAGACAGCGGACGTTGATCGAATCGAATTGAGTGAGGCGCTCTGAGTGTGGTTGTGAGTGGACTGTTGTTGTTGTTGGCACTTACTTTAGCTGCTGCTGATGTGAGTTGGCCCATAAATTGGGTGGATTTTTGATACACAACACCGCCAAACGATACGCTATCGGGTGCCTCTTTGGCGGATTTGAATGGGCCTATTAGTAGTTCGGGTTCAACACTCTTCGTCTGACTCATGACGGCAGGTGGCGCGGCCGTTTGCTGCTGTCGCAGCTCATCGCCAGATATGTCGTGAGATGTCATCACTTGCACCTGACGATCGGTCGACAGTCCAGTCTCGAGGTTGTTGATTCCCTTAGAGATTGAATTATTACTTTTCGAACTATTCATCATCAGTTGATTGATGGAGCTTTTCGGATCGGATTGCTGCTGTTGTTGCTTCTGTTGCTGAATTGTTGGCCGTAGAGCTTGTTTTAGTTTCAGAGCTTGAGACACATCTGCATCTGCATCCACACCAGAATTCTGAAATTGATCGATATTGAATTCGGCTGAACCTGTGATTTTGTTCTCCGAGTTTGCATCATCATCTGCGTCCATGCCGTCATCAGTGAGTGCAGTGCTCGGCTCCAACGACGCTATGATTGGCCGCGGTCGACGTCGTCGAGTGTATGATTTGAAATTGATCGGCAACAATCGGCCAGCTCGAAAGCCCGTTGTTGCCAATTTGTCACGTGACGCGGCAGTCAAATTGGGGAATATTGTTTCCATTGTTAGACCGTCTGGCAAATTGGCCATGTCAAGTGTGACCGAATTTGAGTGCAGTAAATGTGCGATCGGTGTACCTGGCGAGCCAATCGATAGTGAATTATTGCTGGCCAAGGTTTTGTAGCGAAACTTATCATCACTATTCTGATGCTTGGCGTAATCTTGCCAAGCTGTATTGCCAAGCTTTGGGGCACTGTTGTCTTTTTGGAGAGTCAAGAAAATCAGTCAAGTTAGTTTGCTGTCGTATAGCCAAACGTAGCGTATCAGTTGCGTTACAAAGAATTACTGCTCTGTGAACTTACTTTGTGAAGCTTCGTCATTTAGCATGGTCGAGAGAGAATGGTTAGCTTTGAATGGTTTTGTGCCTGACACAACAGGTTTCCAATTATTATTACTGTCTTTGTTATAGTCCTGATTGGTGATTGGTATTGGGGAATTCAATTTTAGATATTGCATATTTTCTTGTTCCAATCATACCGTTATACAATGATTCACTAATTATATCGATTGACATAAAGATGATGTATGATCGATGAGTTAACTTACTTCGGCACTGTTATCGTAATTCTGATGTTCGGCAAAGTTCTCCTCATTGTGATATATGTTGATCCAGCTCTTTGGAGTGTTCGCCTTGATATTGAACAATTTCAATTTGGAAATGGATTTGTTTTTTTTCAAAATTTCATTATGCGTTCTCATACACGATTTCTCTCGAGATTTTTCAACGATTCTGTTGTAACTGTACTTACTGATATTTGTTGTCGTGATTCGCTTTTGAACACTTTTGGTGCATTCGATGATCTGACAAAGAGCAAGAAGTAAGGCCGCTATTAGAACGAATATATATATACTTAAAACAGTGACTTCAATGCTCGCTTGCGCCTTTTATCTCACTCTCGTCGGTTTATCTCACGCACATGGCACTCACCTAAGCTCTTGCTCCGAATCTTGAACCCCATTTGATGTCAATGTCTCTCTTGACAGATTATTTTTAATCACTTGATCAATCTGAGAATGTAATAAATGTTTAGCTTGATAGTTTTCATAGTCTGAATTGTCATTTGAATTAGTCTGATTGCCATGCTGGGTGGGCTGTTCTTGGGCATTTCTTGGAGGCGCTCTCGTCGTAATGCTCATCGAAGATTGAGCATTAACATTGTTGCTCTTGTTGGCGAATTTATTTCCGATGTCAGAATTGACCCCATTCACGTTCGGACTCAAATGATTTTGTGATGATACGCGTTCACGATACGCATTCGTGATACGTTGAAAGTAATTCGGATCGGCGGTGTCACCAATGGTTTTTGATCCGGATGAGCCGGATGATCTGGAATAATTTGTGTATGAATAAGTTGGCTCTTCTGTGTACGGCTCAATTGAGGACAAGTGCGTTGTGCTGACAGCCAATCGTTCTCGATTGTCTTCCATTAATTGACTTCGACTTCTGGGTGTCGTCGGTGACAACTGATTGCAATTAGCGAAACCATTGTTTTTTTTGTTCAACGCACGACAAGGGACTCTCACTAAATGCAATCGTAATGGTGACGATCGCAAACCACTCGTTGATGCTGCATCGTTTGAGCTCGACGATATGTTCAGCGAAGTACGCGAATCACTTTGATACAAATGTGTCTGCTGTGCCGAATCACCATTTGATGAGCCGATAATTATATCTTCAGCTGGTTCGTGTAGTTCTTTCGTCTCTGAAGCGCTTGATTGAGCGGGTGGCAAACCAGCTTGTCCGATATTTGAGGCCGTCGTCGTGGTTGACGATCTTGACTCTAGAGTATTATCTTCTATTTTATCGATGGAAGACAGCGGGGAATAATTGATTGAGTCTGATTCTAAGCTCACTTTGTGCACTGTCAAATGACCATAGGCATTATTGTTCTTGAGAGATGATTCACTTGTTGTTGTAGCTGTTGCGACACCCGGTGCCAATCCGTTTATCATGTTTATTTCTTGTTGCTCCTGTTGTTGTTGTTTGATAGACACATTTTGCTTCGTAGACAAATCCTGCATTTGTGAATTGTTTGTTGATATTGAGTCCAAGCAGTTAATGTGATCTGTTGGTACTAGCATTGAACCAATCAACAGTAAACTCAACTTGAATTTGGCCCTAACAATGACTCGATTTGTTCCGAAATACATGGCGTAATTTCTGCGTGGCGTGAATAGTTTCTAACTTGAGTATGAATTGGAGTTTGTGTCATTCATATTTGTTGATTTTGTGAACACTATATGTTATCGGCTATCGATCATTCGATTCAAGACCGATTAATGGCAGAATTAACTGCCGATTTGTGAGTTCTAAATGGTTCACATCGAAAATTCTGAGTATATGAGATGAACACAACTATTTTGACCAAGTTGTAACACAAAAGCAACACAGTAAGTGTGGAATGTCCCGAATGCTAAAAGGGCAAAAAGTTTAGTAGTTAAAAGACACTTTCACTCGTACACATTTGTCAAATTTAACTTCACTACATTCAGTGTCCTGAGGCATGCTCATCTTTAGACTCTGTGAGTGTGTGCGTCAGTGATGGTAGCTTTGTGAGCACTTGAGTGAATACAATGCTCTATAATTTACACTTGAAGATCATCGATTTGGCTAGTCGATGATCTGGTCGTGTGCCACTGCTTTTTTGTCAATCCGACAGTCGAGAGGCAGTTCGCTTCAAGCAAGCTCTAAGCGTATCAGGCGAGTGTGTTGTTGCGGTTGCGGTTGCGGTTGTTGCATACTTTCGAGCTTAATAACACGGCTCATAGTGCTGGTTGGTCGGTTCCTGATTGGATCTTCTTATCTTTGTGTAGAATGACTGAGGAAGATTCGATTGATCGCCGTAAAGGACGTCTGCCAATTACCGGATGATTTGGCCAATGCAAAGTGCGAAAATTGTCACACCTGTTGCATCCTCATAGCATCACAAGCCGCATTAACAACCTGTTCAGTGATCACTCGATTGAACTATCGGCAAAGCTAACAACTGCTATACTTTCTTTTCTAGAAACTGATTTGTCTTGATATTGTTTCTAGAATTTTCACTGGTGGCTATCAAACTGGCTGCTAATCCAAGTCGCTGTCGATGTAGAAGAGTGAAAGTACAAGAGGATGTGCGTGAGAGCAATCAATATTGCCCAAGAATATTCTCACTACCAGAGCATGAGAGTACACCGAGTATAAACTAGTGGTAACACCAGCAGCAGCATCAACAACAGCACTCTCGCAGTCATATGGACAGAATGTGTCGATCATTCCGATCATTGAGAACTAAATTATAATCTCCAGCGTAAGATAGACGACAAAATTGTATCTGTCGAAGGCGTAAGCTTATCTTCAGCCTTTTCAACTTTGGTATTGCAATTGAGAAAATGTTCTCTAGCCACACCATTGAGAATGGAAGACAATATTCTCTGTCAATCTCTAGCGCTTGAGTTCTTCGTTTATTATTACCCCACACGAACGTGCAAGTGTTTGTCACTAAAGATCGTTATACACTAAAGAATATCAAGCATCCAGTGTTCAATCGTTGCATAGGTCAGTCGCCCGATGAGATATTATTCGCTGAATACTTTGGCTACTGGTCAGTTTGGTCTGTTTGACCTATCGGTTGGCCTTTGCCATTTTTTCAATCACATGAGTTTGATCTGATCAAGCTCGCACAAGCAAAGCCACAGGAGAACAATATCAATTTTATCATATCGAACCCTATCATTGAATGAACTCTCAACTTGTTCAAAGAATCATTGACAAGTGAGTTGAATCAATATCGCTATGTTGCGACATCGGTATCAATGATCATCGATTGGCCACCAATCCAAGGTGACAAATAAAAACGAAATAGTAATAATAAAACCATGTATGCCAAAATTGCCTCTCAAGTTTTTATTTTTGTTCACTTCGCTTCGACTCTTTGACTGGTCACTTTGATTCCACGATAGTGTTCAATGGTGGCAACTCAATTTGTCACCTGTCAGTTGATGGGAACGAAAAAAACTGCTACCACTTTTCAACCTGTTGATCGCGCGCACACACAAGTTAGTATTCTGGAACAGAACTGCCGTTCGCTTATTAGTTGCGTCTTTATATATATGGATTGAACATGAGCATGGGATGAGCATGACTCAAGTGTGATCCTAAGACCGATCTAAGTCGCACTTGAGTCGCTGGTTTGAGTCGCCCTTAAGGCTCTCCTAACACACACGCACAGCTCGAGAGCGACAGGAATAGAGGAGCCACAGTTAACACAGTATAGCAGTGTAAGTTACACTGTGCTTCTGTCAAACTGTATTACATGTGCTGCTCAGTTTTGATTTGTAGTTACAAACAAAGACAGGAACAAAAGATCGATGACCCATAACAGATCTACACACATTCGTCACATTGCGTGAGTGTGGGCAAAACATCTCCATTAAACTTGACAACAGAAGTGATATTTGATAAAGGCAAAAAGACCCGACACCAAGTAGAATTCATTTATTTAAAGTTACGTTGAAAGTTTCATGCTGCTGCTTGTTCTTGTTGTTTTGTTCGTTATTGTTGTAAGTAATGTATAATTCATCATTCATCATTAGGCTAACTGAGAGAGAGATTGCTGGTCAGTGCTGGTGTTCGCGGTCAGCGTTGTACATGTTTCTTTGCAAACTTGTACATCGTTGACGAAATATCTGGATGAGTTGAAGAATGCTAGACATCCAAAAAAGAGTATCACTAACGTTGAGAGTAGAGAGTACATGAACGCCAGATATTCGGCTTTATCGTCAGGTTTCATGGCTACTTCTAGCTTATCTCTAATTGCACCTACAATGAAGGGACTAGTGGCGTCACCGAATACATGTGAAATGAGTATTTGTATGGCGGTGGCAAAAGCGCGCTTGTTCGGTACTGTCACCGATATCAGCATATCGGAAACGACAGCCCAATTAGTGCTAAGCGCAGTGATACCAGCAAACATTAGGAACCAACTCCAGCCAGTGTGTCCTCTAGCCAAAATTAGGCCAAACAATACGAGTGGTACAGCAACAAATATGCCGGCAGCGCACACAAGTGGATCGGCACGACCATCGAAACGTCTCAAGTATTGCGCCGACGACGTACCGATGATGACTCCCACCAAGCCGGCAACGCAAATGATCACACCAAATATTAATGTGGCTCTGTCGTGTATAAACGTGTAAGTAGCAGATGTAACAGATGACGTTGTGGTAGTTGAAGTTGTCGTTGTTGTACATTGAATTGATGATAATTAATTGATGATTAGTTTTGTGTGCTGTATGACACATTACACAAAGCCAGATAAGATACTTACGTTTTTTCATATGCCTTTGCCTTTTCTCCATCGGGACCTCCTACAGCTATGCCCATGTATTCGATGGCCCACCAAGATAAAGCGCCCACCGCGAACAGGCAGCACGTAAATCCAATGGTTGACCAAACATATGATGGAATTCTGGCCAGATATTTGAGATCGGCAATGACACTTGATTCGTTTGATTGACACACAGCACCGTCAGTACGACCACGCTCAGGTTCGTCCAAGAACATAAGCATTATTGTTGATATTATGCCGATGCAAGGAGTTATTCTCAATATCCAACGCCAATCGCCCAACGTGAGAGCCAAATTGCCCATGACATAACCGAGTCCGGTGCCGATCGGGATTGCGAAATAGAATATCGACAGCATGATTTTGCGTTGATGTGGCTCGAACAAATCGGCAATAATTGTTGGCGCAATTGTGGAATAACTGGCCTCGCCCACGCCAACCAATACACGATTGAGAAAAAATAACAGTTTATATTGTTCACCTGCGGGTATCACAGAGCCTAGGAATGCGACGACACTCCAAAATATTATGCCGCCTATCATGATCCATTTGCGTGAATATTTGTCACCTAAATAGCCAAATACGGGCGCTGTGAGCATGTAGCCAACTAGAAAGCATGTTGACAGTAAACCGCCTTCCAGCGAAGTCAAGACAAAATATTCCTTGATTTTTGACAATACACTCGCTATCGACAGTCGATCGAGGTAATTGATTAAATTTATAATAAACAGAAGGGTAAGCCCATAGTATTTCTGGTCCATCTTTGCGATCTATATATATTGTGACGACGTGCGTTCGTGCGTGCTTACGTGAGCGTGTGGATATTGTGAACAATCTCAGAGAGTGATAATATTAATATGTTTTGATCGGGATCTTTTAAACTAATCAGACTATTTAGCGTTCCCAAATAAACGCTAATGCTGAATGTTCTGCTAATCTTCCACAGACGTGAACATGTCGAAATGAATTTTTATCCTAATATGAATCACGCGCGCGCGAAAACATTGAAAATAATATCAATGATAATGATAATAATAACGACGATGGTTAAATAATTGACAATTAATTAAATAATTATTATATTTATATTAATAGCAATCACCAGGACAGTCCATCGACAACACATTTCGTTGAGATGAGTAGAAATCAATCAGAGAATATGACAGTGGTTAATCTGCTAATGCATCAAAACTATCGACACAACAAACAAGAGCCGCAACACCGGGTGTTGTACGAACCGCATACACACACACACTCACAAACGCACACGCACAAGCAGGCCAGGTTTTTGGTTCGCCCACGAGACTGTGAGTGTTCATGATCAAACATAGCGAACACAAAAATACACACTGGCAATTTATGTTATTACTGTGCGCTGAGAGCGCGATAACTACGATGGAAGCAGGACGGCTTGTTCTCTCAGGGTGTCCTGCTACCATCAGCCGGTCATTACTATTATTAATATCGTTATCATTGTTATTGTCATTATTTTCTGACCTTTCGTCGCAATAAAAATACACTTCATTTTTATAGCGAGGATTTATATCAGTGATCGTTGCATTTTCATATTGATCGCAATAACAACTGCTGTTTACACGGCCATCAGAAGTGGATTCACAGGCCAACCTCGATTGTCAATGATGTTAGTCGGCGAGTCGATAGCTCATGCGTTGCGCATGCTTCTTTTGGGGTCTTAAATGGCTGTACTGAGAATTAAAGGCACGCCTCGGTCCGAAGCATCATCAAGATTCCTCCAATATCTCGCTGGCTCAGGACCAAATATGTCACCGGCGCCGTCGATGCAGTTTCGCACACATATCGTTACATACACGCATCATCGTATGTTATTTGACATCGCTTTAAATGCACTGTGTATATCGGTGTATTGGTATGTCGTGTGTCAGTGCCATTGCCATTCGAGTAAATCTCGAGATGAATGAAGAGAAGAAAAAACGCCATGCGCCACCAATGAGAGCCACATTGCTCGGAGATGCAACAACCTTGAGGCCCTGAATCGAAAAGCCGTGTTTAGCTGAATCATCATACACTCAGTTAAATATGTGATGTCAAGATATCTTGATGTTTTGTGCTCTCACTCACATTCAAGAGCTGGCGAGGCGCCACAATAGACGCACACTCACAGTCAGCTAGATGACGATAATGACTCGCAAGGTCTCAGCTTTGCTTTAACAACTACTTAAATACTACGCTAAGTTGGCTAGAGAAATTCGCGTGAGATTGAGAAACAACGGCAACATACGATGATTATAGACTGAACTGTAAGTCTGTCTTGACTGAATGAGCGGCACTGCCTCTTTGTGTTCACAACAATTTCTCTACATAGCGTCAGACTTCACTTTCTCACTTGATGACATATCAAGCCTGACGCGACGCTTGACGTCGAAGTAACAACGTAAACAGCAGTGATTCATGTTTCTCTCACTCATTGGATAAAGCAATGCTCCTATTATTCCATGCCCGTGAATTAGCATGCGAAGCCTGATGGCATCATCCTGTTTACTTGTTGGGCCCACGCAGTCTGCTAAACTCGCTAAAGCTGATCAGCGCATCCATAGGGATGGCGTAAGATAAGATGCAGCTGCATGTAATGTGTATAGTACAATTCTAAGGTTATGTGTTGTTTTCTTCGCTTGGCTACTTTCAAAACTTAAACTTAAGCTTGTCTATTGGCAGCAGTAGCAGTAGCAAGTTCTTGCCTTTTATTCTTGTGTAAATCGGTGGGCAAATTTGTATATGTAATCGGAAATTTGAGATTCAACGGGACCTGAATAACATCAAATTAACTCGGCTTGATAGTTTTCAATTGTAAGTTTGATTATGTCCACTGTGTTTGTTTGCTGTCTCGAGAGTCGTCGAACATACACGCTAAAGTTATCGTTACAGAATTAGTCAACATTTCTATTCTGGTACTGTCATCACGTGTGACGTCAGAACTATAAAATAAATAACTTACATACAGTGGATTCAGCTATTCAGTGAGACTATCACTGAGTCACCTAGTGTACACTATAGTTTAATTCGTGACATTCGTGCGAGTTCGAGGCCAACTTTTCTAAGTTTGTGTGTATTCTTACGCCCGTGCAGTGATCTTGAATATACTGAATTCACACCTCGAAGTACTGATCTTGAGGTTCTTTAGAGAAAGAATCTAGAATTAAAATTTGAGTATCTTCATTACAGTGCAAGTTGCGTAAAGTTCAATTGCTGAATACCAAGTTACAAGAAATTATCGAACAATCAAACACAAATCAAGATCAGAAAATCAAGCTAGCGAAATCAAAAAAAAGCAAGAAATCAAGAAAACAAAGAATAACAGAGATAATAGTAATAATGGCCTCGAGCTCATCAACTACCCCTAGCTCGACATCAACAACGTCGTCTTTACCCAAGTCACGCGTTTTTGTGCCCAAGGTGTGGAAGCGACCTCATTCCACCATATATGGTAAAAATGTTGAATTTGGCAACTCGTTGTACAGGTAAATCTTATCAATTGTCATAACAATTATTGTTTTGAATGTTTATGTGTTGAAGCGATATTCAAATATCTGAGTTATATTTACATAGTAACATCTAATCGTAAGCTTGATATCACCTATCACCTATTCAAACCTATGTAGCGACAAAATTGGCGAAATTGACAGTCGCAAATTCAACGTTACCGATCCACAATGGTCGTCGATGCGCTCCACAAGTGGCGGTACTTCTCCAACATGGTCAGCATCCCAACAAGATACTAGCACTAACAGTCCAATGTTTAGCATACATTACAATTATAACAATGAGCCTGTTGTGACACGACAGAAAGTTGATAATCACACTGACTTCGATACCGAATTGGGTTTATTCGTTCCCAAACGTACAAATCCAACGCCCGATATTGTTTACAGGTCATCGTTTACGACCGATTCGTTGGCCAACGATTCGACTGGCTCAGCAAGGAAGCTGTCACTAAGCTCGATCAATCCGCATTCGTATCGCCCTCGAGCAAACTTGGATTCTAACAACGACGAGATTGACTTGCATGATCGCTCATCTCCGTTCTATACTGACAGGTGAGATACTCATAATATAGAACGCTGTTGTATTATCAAGTTTTATTTCTCGCCACATGAACCATAAGTTTTTGACATATCTCACCTCTCCTTTCTCTTATCTTTCTGTATAACTTTAGGTGGGCTGGCAAAACTATTCGGCATTTTGATTCGGATCTATACTCTAATGCAAATCTGTTCAAGTCAATGATTTTGTAAGTCTGGCAAAGCAGTGCAATTTGAAGGCAGATGATACAAAATGTCCATGTTTATATCTGAATTGGGATCTGACCAGAGGTTGCGCGTTGACACAAATTTATACAATGCCGATATTACATGACTAAGGAGGCATACGAAGTGGATAATAGGAAATTCGCTTTTTAAGTCAATGGAGAAGGCAACCTCTACTCAAACAGCTAGTCGATCAAAAAGTGTAAATAAATGTGCGACTTATGTGCTCATACCGAGACAAAAGACAAGTCATCATGTCTATACAGATACGTGTGGCATAGTTTTATTAACTTATTGTTTCTAAACGAAATTCCAATGACTAGTTCTGCTACGTGCGATCTTGAATCAACTAATGATGACAATATTTTCCTAGTCATCGGGCTAATGACAAGGTTATGTCATCCGATATCAACTATATACGTAGAGCGTCTAAAGAATCAATTCAGAGGTCTCAAAGAACTCCTCATCAACAGTGCCGATGATTGTTGTGTGAAACCTTTTAAAAATACTCATGTTCGAATGCAACAGTTGAGTATCTGAACAATCAATAAAATACATTAAAAGTTGTATAGAGAAACGGATCATTTTCGGCATTGTCGAAACCGCTTAGTCTTCGGCACAAGATTTTTACTATAGTAATAATTAACACGTGTCGCATCTTGAATTTTGGCTCATGCCATTTTTGTGAACATATCGATGGGGATACGATTGGTGTGGTTGTTAGCGACTAATGATGTTATTGTCGCTTCTGATCCGGTAGAGTTGCTTACAGCACAAAAACAACAACTTTTAAGATTAGCCTAATGTTATTTGACAATTATTCTTATGTAAATTATACTAGTCTATCTTTGATTTTAGTTGTTCGCTCTTGCTTTTTGGTTGTAGCTCCTTTTTAGTCTTGGTTGACACATCATGGTGACAATTAACGAAAATTTTCGTTTGTCACGATAACAAATGGCATGTCTCATTTTTAAGCTAGTTAATCGTAAAGACAGTAACAACAACATCAACAACAACGATATTACGTTTCTAGGTTATTCTCCGGATTTGTTAGGCTCTCTCGCTTCCATTTCAATATCGACCCATGAAGTTTTGCTATCACAGAAATCTGATACATCAGCATTTGCAGATGACGAATCGTTATTGTGCTGGACGGATGTTGCGTCAGTTTCGTCAAAATCATCTTTGACGCTACCTTTTTTCTGATCCTTGTTGTCGTCTTCCCTACGCTGAGGTACATTTTGGTGAATGCGATCACGCTGATCGTTTCGACGACCGTGGTGGGTCGACCCAGTGGTTCGACCACCACTGGGGCCACTATCCGGATATCTATTAAAGTTCCGTGGTCTATTGATTCCGGAGCCTCTTGAATTGGGACGAATACTTCGTTGATTCTGGGCATGGTGATTCTGATTCACTTTCACACGACTGTGGTATTGGTCTTGATGTGAGTGTGATTGTTGTTGGTGCTGATGCTGATGCTGTGGTTGATATTGATAATGTTGCCGCTGTTGCTGTGGCGAAACTTGCGCAGGCATAGGCATTGATGGCGGGTGCCGATGTTGTTTCAGCGGTGGTTTTGGATTTTGCTGATAGTGTGGCGCTGCAGGCAAAATAGAATTTATAACAGGGGGCTGTTGTGTATGTATTGGGCCACGATGGTTTTCCATGGGCTCACGCGGACCGCGATGATTATCTCCAAGCTCGCGGGGTCCTCGGTGATTCTCTATAGGTTCGCGCGGCCCACGATGGTTTTCTACAGGCTCACGTGGCCCACGATGGTTTTCTACAGGCTCGCGGGGTCCTCGATGATTGGATCGATGCTCAATGAGATTCGGAGAGTCATTCCGATGGTGCTGATATTGATCAAGCTGCAGTTTTTGGAAACGCGGAGGCAAGTTTGAGAACCTATTATCTCGATGACCACCGCCACCATTACGGCCGCCGTCATTAATGACAGCCCCGTTACCAGGACCTCTCTGCGTGTTACTTGGTCTGATAACACGAGAAGTTATGTGCGTTGGACGTGGAACGGGGGCCTGCACATGCGGCGCGTGCCCACTATCAGGTGATATTGTTTGATCGCTGGCGCTGGTTCGAACACCAGAGTCAACGCTTGTAGTAGTCGATTGACGATTGCGCCAATCTAGAACATCGGGCGACATACGTGGCCGAGGTGGCATTTGCGACGATCGCTCATTATAGTTATTATGATTGATACGATTATGGTGTACACCACGATCGCCACCTTGATACGATCGATTCGGGTGGCTTCGGCCACGATTGCCGTGGCTGCTACCGGCATGAACATTGATGCCGGGGTTGTTTTGATTTTGGTTTTCGTGTGGTGTGATAGCGCTATTGATACTACTGGTATGTGTATTATTATTATTATCATTACCAGCATTGTCGGGTGCTCCCACGGAACCGGTAGCTCCGGATCCAGGCCAACTGTCGTCGCCTTGGGACGGCTGACGGCGCCGGTGGCTCCCGCGCGATCGTTGGCCTCCCCTGGACCGATTGCTGGATGCCACTATGTGCTCAGGCATTTCACCTAATATAAGAAACGCGACAGGGGTGTGTGACACGAAAGTGTGTAAATACTTTAATAATAATAATAATAATAATAATTATAAAAATGAATTGCGATAGCTATAATGAATGTTTATCCTTAGGTAACACGGCTATGTGCGTTAGATAGTGTTTTGATTTCGATAGCAAAGGCTGAGGTCAACGGCGAAAAAAAATCACGAATTCGTCTTTCAAGATATCGTAAAAATATGTGATCATCATTGTACTATTGTATTATCACCATACATAAATATTACTAACTGGAATACGTCGCCCAAACGATTCCCTTTCCCTGCTTGTGAGTCTGTCTGCATGTTTGTAGAATTTGAAGACCGTGAACACTTCAAGCATGGAGAACACTCGCACAAAATGTACACACTTTGTGCACAGCACCTGGCTGAAGCAGCAAAAGAATTTTAATCTGTATTTTTTTGGAAGACATGTACGCGAATAGAAATGAAGCTTTGTGAACAGACTAGCCGGCGGTGAACAGCAGTTTGATGGAACCCAGTCCTGCGTTTGCAAATTAATCACACAATTGAAGTCTGCGAAATCGCGAGAGCGTTATCAATGACATTTGCAACTATCGAGCGTTAGTCGGTCCCCGTGAAATCTTTCCACTATTGTCAGCGAGTATCACTGTCGAATGTAAGAACAACGACACCAGCTTCAAATTTATCTGCATAATTTACGGACCATCGAAATACAAAACGACTTCATCATCACATTGCATTATCACAACGCAATTTTTTAGAAACAATCTTGTTCTAGGTGGTCTTGTTTCTTGTGTTAATCCTCGTGAGCGAAATATATAAATCTATATTTTGAGTAAAACTCGGCATCAGGTGTTCGCCTAGGTTAGATCATAGGTGAGGCGCTGAACGAGTGGGACAGAGTCACGCGATAGAATCATGAGTTCAAGATTCATGTGTTTCGAATCACAATGGAGATGTCCCGAACAGAGGCATCACCAAATGTTTGATTGACTTGATGTTTGATGTTGGCAGTCCATCCATATTGCCCAGTCACGATGCATCAGGGAGATGAGCTCAATCAATTAAACCTGTAAACTTCCCAGCCTACTATACTTCTCACACTTCCTCTTTTCTTTATCGTCTTCTAGAAGCTCGAGTCTTTCCTCTTTTACTATTGCTAATTGCTTGCCATAGAACTTTGAGTTTCTGCAAGCAATATTTGTTCATGAGTTATATCATGTACAAAATTTTGTAGAGGCGCTCCTTGACACGCTCAACGAAGGCAAACTCCTTCGTTTATCTTCCTTGACTCACTAGTAATAGAGCAGATGTTCTTCTGATTATCATTAATGAGAGACAAATAATCTCCGAGTGAACACATCATGTCAGGCGAGACTTATGTGGAATCTAGGAAAATAATGCAATTCGTTCGTTTGTCACGGATAAGTTTGTTGTAGAAATCCTTGCATCAGTCGCAAGATTATTAAGGCTAGCATAACGAACCTTGTCGAGAACACCGCTGCGTCCTGCCTCTAGAGATGAGCCGAAGGAATATTTTTTGCCCGTGTAAAGATTTTTGATGATCAAACCAGTACGCTGGGCAAATTTCCGCCTGGTGAGAGACTCAGCTCAGCTTCTCCCGACTGCTTACCTAGTTGATCTTTAAAATCGAGGTGCGATCAACTCGGTCATTCTTGCAAAAGCGGCCTCTGGCATGAACACCACTCAATTGTCAAATACGATCAGCTGGTTTGGCACATGCCTGTGTGAGAACGTGTCTGTCGTTATTTTGTTTCAGGCACTTTTTATAAGCCACTCTCGCATCTCGTTAACTCATTTGAAGTGATTACAATTATTAGTTTTTTTTCATTCGGTGACATGGACACGGCAACATCGACATCTACTCATGCTGAAAACGATGCAAAGAAAGAGGAACTACAGCCGGCACAACAACAGTGCCCGTACTTGGACACTATCAACAGAAAAGTATTGGATTTTGACTTTGAAAAACTATGCAGCGTTTCCTTGTCCAAGATCAATGTTTACGCGTGTCTAGTGTGTGGCCACTATTTTCAGGGTCGTGGCAAGATGACACACGCCTACATACACTCATGCTCTGAAAATCATCACGTGTTTCTCAATTTGGAAACCCTAAAGTTTTACTGTTTGCCGGACAATTACGAGATCAAAGATTCATCGTTCGACGACATATTATTCGTGCTGAAACCGACGTTCAATCAGCAAGATATTCTTAACCTAGACTCCATCAAGCACCCAGTACTCGCTTACAACGGCACAATGTACTATCCGGGTATTGTGGGTCTCAACAATCTAAAATACAACGACTACTGTAACGTTGTGTTCCAGGTGCTCAGTCATGTTATACCACTCAGAAATCAATTTTTGCTCGAGCAGGAGAGATCGCACGGCGGCGTTGCGTCACAAGCCGACTCAAATAGATTACTGCAGCAGCGATTCGGCGAATTGATTCGTAAATTGTGGAACCCACGCAACTTCAAGGCTCACGTATCGCCACACGAGATGCTGCAAGCTATAGTATTGTGCTCGAACAAAGAATTTGAGTTTACTAAACAAGGTGACCCGATTGTATTCCTCAGTTGGTTCTTGAACGCTCTATGCGGACCCAAACGACAACGATCAAAGAATATCGTGGAGCAAACATTCCAGGGAAAGATCAGAGTGCACTCGAAGCTTGTTTCGACAACAAATAGTGAAAACCCACCACAGAATACACAACCACAGAATAATAGCAACAGTAATGCTGAAACAGTATCGACTACGAAATTTTTGTATCTCACATTAGATCTGCCACCGATGCCTTTGTATCCACGCGACGAGCAACACGAAGGTATTAAGCCACAAACTTCATTGTATGAAATATTGAAAAAGTTCAATGGCAAAACGGAACGCGAATACAAGACTTATAAAGAAACTTATATGAAACGATTCGAGATAATCAAACTACCACAATATTTGATATTGTACATCAAACGATTCACCAAGAATACTTTCTTTTTGGAGAAAAATCCGTACATTGTGAGCTTTCCCATCAAAAATTTTGACATGTCTGAGTATGTCAATTGTTCACAAGCTTCCTCTTTCTCCTCACAAGAGAAAATTTCACCGGCCATGTATGATCTCATTGGCAATATCAGTCACGACGGCAGTCCAGAAGCCGGCAAAGGAACATACAAAGCTCACATATTGCATCAGAGCACGGGCAAGTGGTTTGAGATGCAAGATTTGCACGTGACTGAGATCATGCCACAAATGATAACTTTAAGCGAGTCCTACATACAGGTGTGGAGACGAGCAGACCAATCCTCCGTTGACCACCCATTAGACAATAAAATGGTCATAGACGAGTCCAAATAGGAATAAATCTGTCTGTTTGTCATTCATCACAATTCATAACAGCTCTACGCGTTCAATGTTGTTTCTGTTTGATTGATATGTATTGTTGTTGCTGTTGTTGTCGCTAATATTGTCGCGAACCCAACGTTGGTGCGTTGATAGCAACACATATGCGACAATTAAACAATCACAACAAGAGTCAACAACATAAACGCGCACGGTGTGTGCTCGACAATGAATGACGCCAAACATCACAATCTAAATCATGGATTTAAATGCATTGATTTTATGATCGCTGTGTTCATGTGGATGCCACAAACAACAAGTGGCATCAACTAGTGGCAAGCTACCGACCAAAACTACTGCTGCTGTTGCCGTAAAGACAAAAGTGCAATGAATGATTATTAGATGTGTGAGTATAGTGCGCTCGTTATCGCAGCTCAAGATCGAATAGGCATTCGGGCTCTTCAGTTGCGTCAATCAGATCAAATGGCCAGACCAACAGTCGACTACTGACTGACTTAACGGACGACGGGAATTTACGTTTGACGCTATGCTTGCATGAAATGATGTTATACAACAATAAACAAGCCATGATGTTATACAATTGATGTCTTTGCTTGCAACAATTAAACTTACAAAAACTTTAGCACTAATATAGTAAGAGCCGAAGTTTGACTAAATACGAGAATTTACCTACTGTTGCGTGTGTGTCTGCTACTGTTGTGCTGTGATTATCCTTCGTGGTAGATTGTTGTGCTAGTGGCTCCAACGGTGGTGGTGCCGCTGCTGTTGTTGTCGCAATGATGACTTATCAACTACCGATGATATAAAAGTAAGCGTGACATAAAAGCAAACAAATAAACGCGCTTATCACAATGTACCCGCAATAGGCTTGATCGCTTCAGCCAGTCAAGCTGACACTAGCTTCTCAGCTTGCTGATTTCTGTATGCGCGTGCGTGCTGAAGTTATAGTTCGAATCAAATCAACGCCACACACAAACACACAGCACAATTGTTCAGTGTATCAGGTCGTCAGAGCTTTTATTGTTGCTCTGGGCGCTCATTTAGCGCTTGAGCGAGAGAGAGAGAGAGAGAGAGAGAGAGAGGCCAGTGACAAAGTTAGAGCTTAAAACCGCTGAGCACTTGCGATAGCAGATTGTACGATAGCGCCAATGCTATGTTTCCTGGTCGCCTATTGATATTGGCCAATGAATAATGAGAAGCAATATTCGCATATCGTGGTCCAAATTTATCTAATTTAAATATTCAATATTTCGAAGCACACATCAGTTGACAGACATATGAGAGAGCCATTGAACATGTGAGAACAACAATATGTGTATCAAAACTCACAAATCGTTCGTAACAACAATAATCGACACTCATAATCATCATTAATCACAAGCCGATAGGAAGACACGTTCATTCGCACACGTTTATTCGCCCTCACAATCATCTTCTCACGCTCACCCTCGCCTTCACCTCCACCTCCACCTTCACTAGTACAATGTATCGTAGACATAATCTGACACCCATATCGTCACTATGGATGATTGTCACATGTGTTGTCACTATATTCAACTGTGGTCGAATCATTGTTGTGGCCCAACAACCGGCCGATGAGTCCATACAGACGGCATACAATGTGCCCGGTTTGTTTCAGAACGCCGCCCAACAATCGTACGGAAATCGAGTGCGTGAGGTGCCTCAATTTTCGGTGAGTGCCACCGGCGGCTTCAATATGCCCAACGGCCAACGGGTGAACGATTTGTTGCGCAATCCCATGCTACGATCGGTGCGCGAGCAGCTCATGTACCCGTACAATGCCAACGATTTGACCGAGATATCGGCGGGCAAACTGTTGCACGATCAGCCGCTCACATTTCGGTTGCCATTTTTTGGTTTTAGCTACGAGTACATTTGGATACAACGTGACGGTTATCTCACCTTCAACAAGGGAATGCAATCGTACAAATTTAAGCTCGAGTTCCCCATACAGCCGGCCGACACGTTCGTGCAAGAGGATCCCTCTTTGATAGCGCCCTTTTTTGCGATGCAAGACATTACGCCACAGGTGCCCAATTCGGGCGTCTACTTTCGCCTAGTAAATTTGGCCGACACAATGGCCTACCAAGATCCAGATCACGCGCTGTTGCGTGATCGTATTATCGTGGACTTTCGTGACGGTATGATTGGGGCGTCCGATTTTACGCCCAAATACGCGATGATTGTGACATGGCGCAACATGAGTGTGGTAAATCAACGCCAAGAGCGTCCGTTGCGCACCAACACATTCCAAGCGGTGCTGGCCACCGACGAAATACGCACCTACGCCATGTTCAATTACGAACAAATTCAATGGGTCACACATTTGGACAATTATGACGGCGTCAAGGGCGCGGCCGCGTTCGTGGGCTTCAATGCGGGCAACACAACGCGTACTTACGAGTTCAAGCCGTACAGTCAGCATCAGCGCGTCAGCATGCTCACCTCAGGTGGGTACGGGAACCAGCTCAAAGGTCGTTACTATTTTCAGATCGATGAAGAAGTGTGGCCGGGCGCGTGCATCGACAAGCGACTCGATCCAAATTTGCGTGACCGTTTGCCGTTGACATTCTTTCCACGCTACGGTCACATGTTGGGCGGCACACTGGTCGACGTGACGGGTCCCTGTTTCGATCCCAACTCGATCATATTCTGTCGATTTGACAATTTCAAGGCCGAAGCTGTTATTCGAGACACGAATCGAGCTACGTGCATCTCGCCGCCGTTCATGTATCACGGCTACGTAGATCTTACCGTCTCAGTGGATGATCGCATCGAGTTTGTGGGCCGTTATTACATACAACCGCCCGACATTGCCGAAGAGGACGTGGTCATATTGGACGGCAAAGATCGTCTCGAGGAGCCCACACAATTGGAACTCAAATGGAAGCCGCAAAAGTTGTCATGGACCAACGACACGTCGGTCACAATATCGCTGTGGGGCTATCGTGAAACAATGAACGTCTATCCTTCATTGACTTACATCAACATACTGGAGCCAAGCGTGCGCTTGGGTCAGAGTCAATTTGTTCTCGACTTGCAGCAATATCGCGATCGCGACGATTGGCACGCCCAGGACATTCTGTTCGGCTTCATTGCGATCAATTTAACGTCGCCACAAGTGTTGGGTCGCTCGATGCACCAATCGCCCATGATCTGGTCGCGACCAATGCCGTTGGCGTGGTACTTTCGTCCCCAGTGGATTCGACTCATGGGCTGGAACTATAAGGACTACTTTTGTGACACCTGGTACGAGCGTGAGTCGTTCGCCGATCGGTTCGCCGCCACCGTGTGGCGGTGTCCGTGCACATTGGATCAGGTGAAAATCGATCGGGGCCGTTTCTCGCCCGATACTCAGTGCAATATTATCGATCGCCGTTGTGACGTGTTCCATCGGGACGCGTTGCATTGCGTCAATACGGGCCGCCCATCGATCGGAGGCTCTGGCCAAACGTGCTGTTACGATGATTACGGCGAGCTCATTCAAACGGCCGACACCATTTACGGCGGACGACCATCGCGTGCGTTCCACTACGGCAAGCATCCGTTCAAGATTCGCATGATGATACCAACATTGTCGACGTGGACACACGACGTGGCGCCCTTCTTTTACTGTTGCAAGTGGCAAGATCACAAGGACAATGCTCAGGCATGCCAAAAATACAATCACTATCGCACGTCACAAGATTGCTCGTCGTATCAGCCGCCGGCCGTGGGCTCGGTGTATGGCGATCCGCACATCATCACGTTCAACAAGCACAATTACACGTTCAATGGCAAGGGCGAGTACGTGCTGGTGCGCGTCGACGATCCCAAGGTCAAGTTCGACGTGCACGCTCGCTTCGAACAGGTGCCGCGTCGCACACGGGCCGATCCGTACGTGCCGGCCACACAATTGAGCGCAGTGGCAGCACGAGACAACTTCTCGTCAACGGTCGAGTTTCGTGTGCGCCCTGTGGCCGCCCGATGGCGTTATCACATCTACGTGATCGTCGACGAGCAGTACATATTCTGGTGGGATCGTTCGATGCAGGTGCAAAATTTTCGCGGCGTCACACTGTATCAGCCGGCCGGAATCACCAACATGTCGCACATCATAGCCATGTTCGATTCGGGCGCCGGCGTCGAGGTACAATCGAGCGCTGGCTACATGACCGTGCACGTTTATTTGCCACCCGATTTCTCGAACGTAGCCGGTGGCTTGCTGGGCAATTATACGGCCCGTGGCGCTCTCGACGATTTGGTCACGCCCACTGGCGCACGGTTCACGCCGCGCACGCCCACCGACGTGTTGCATCGCCAGTTCGGCCAAGAGTGGCGCCTACAGGAGAGCGAGAAGCGCGGCGTTGGACGCACCATGTTGTCACATAGCGCCGTGCGATTCGCACTTTATGACCAGCAGAATTTTGTGCCCGAATTACAGGTGCCGCCACAGTTGCCGTACGAGCTGGAAAATTTGCGCTCGGAAATGGACGGCATATGCAGTGACTCAGTGTCGTGTCAATACGACTACATTGTGACCAGAGGCGACTCGGCGATGGCGCAAGCCACGAAATCTCACGAAACGTTGGCGTTCGATTTGGCCAATCAGGCGTCGCGAGAAGTCATTCGGTGCCCGTCGCTGCCGAAGCCGGCGCACGGCATGAAATCAGAGAATCGTTATTGGCCTGGCACTGTTGTTCGGTTCACTTGCGACACCGGCTACCGTTTGGTGGGCTACGAAGCGCGCTACTGTCGCCCGGACGGCTTGTGGTCGTGGGGCGAAGATCCTGAATGCATCAGCGAATGGAAATACGCCGGCATCATGCTTGGCTCAGTGATGGCCGCCGTACTGCCCATGCTGGTCACCATTGGGGCCGGTATTTATTGTCTTATGTTCATGGTTCGTCGCTCACGTCAACATTACACGGGCGAGAAAGGCGAAGAAGCGCGCTCGTTCACTGATCGGCCCACCGATCGGACACTGAGCCGCTTGACACGCTCTGCGCTGGACAATGCCGGCATTGACGACGACGAAGACCAGAACGACGATATTGATGACATCGATGTCGATAACTCGCCGCCACCGTCAGCAAACATTACCACAAGAGCAACAACGAGCACTTATTATGGACAGCCTTCAACATCAACATCATATCAACAGCAGCAGCAACAACAACGAACGACTAGCTCACGTCTGCGCGATATGGATATTGGCCGCCGGAGTGATGCTCGCGATGCACTTAGCGATACAAGTGGTACGCGCGGCGTGTATAGTCCACCCAGTCGTTCGATAGCTACCTCTGCGTCAAATCCGCGAACCATCGCTGAAATACGCACTAAATCGTCACGCGAGGCCCAAATATAATCACAAACATGAAATGCCGCCAACGCATAACCTGAACAGTAGCTCGACAAATCAACTGTTCGTTCTGTAAACATTGTACGCTCTACGGGGATCTCCGCTTGGGTAAATTAATTGATCAGGGCCCCCGCTCCCCTCATGTCATGAACGACGAGAACATTTAATAATTATTTTATTATACATTATTCAAAAAACTTTTTTTTCTTTGGATAAATACCAACTTTTTTTTGATAAATCAACAAACAACAACAAAAACGACTCATTGCTGTCCGTCATAAGTATTTCACTGAATTTAAATGATTGCAAACTGGTAGCACATAAAACCTTTCGTTTTGTTTGTTTGTTCTCTGATGTGAGTGTGTGGGTGTAATAACTTCGCGTTTTGATAATAATCATTAACCGTGAAAAATGTGCAAATTATTGGCCAAATTGAGCTTGCTCACCAGAGATCTAACTAATTGAGTGAATGTTCTCGGTCCGCATGCCAACAATTGTGTGTCGTCCGGACTATGACAATCTATGAATTTAGCCAACATATCAATGTTGACATGACCATGCGCGCCTGTCCATTGATCGGAATTCTCATCGGATAGGATGTGCTCGCATTGGAATCTTCCGCTGTGACGTTCTTGTAAGCGAGCAAATTCGTCGTGCCACACCATGTCCTGTTGGGTGCGATTGAAGAATAACAATTTGACATTTTTGATCTTCTCGCAAGGCTTGCTCAACAAATACGCTATCGTACGAATCATGGGCGTTAATCCGGTGCCGGCCGCCAACAGAAGCCAAACACTGCGATATTGTGCCACTGATTCAATGTCAATATCGTTCCATTGATAGTCGCTGATGTCAACGTAATCGCCTATTTTTAGTGTGTTCAACTTAGGTGTCAGCTCGCCATTCGGATATATTTTGATGATGAAGTACAATTTTCCCATAAAACCCATATCCTCTGTTAGGCCATTGTTGTCATCGTTGAATGTGCTTATGACAGGTGTATAGTTTTTGTGCATTTGATAGTCTGGTTTAGCGATATCGTCGTCAGCCATAATATCGTCACTATATTGTGCGCTTTGGCAGCATTCGCGCAATAATACGTGCCACGCTATGGGCACATACATTAAACAGGGTAGTTGAAATTCAAACAAGTACGTATTGTGTGTCAACTGACGCTTAGAGTTCAAGCGGCAAGGTCGAAAGAATTTGTCTAAGGGGCAGGGGGCATGGATGAGAAGAGGTGTGTACAAAATTAATATCATGCTGTTATTAGTAAGTCTAGGATATCCAGTTGAGAATGAATTGATTAGCTTACCTGATAGGGTCATCTCACAGAGCGAGTCGTCCAAACTCAACGGGGTACATATAGCGCTCGCATTGCAAGCTACAGACTGTAAATCGTTCACATCGGACGATGTTCGACCGTCTGGCATCCAAACTTTTGGCTCACTCTTGGTCATTGACAGAGTTATGCTAGAATTGTGTCCATTGGAAAAACGAACCGTCACCGATTGTGGATCAATTGAGTGACACAAACGCAAATGTACACAATACAGCCAATCGGCAGACAATATGACAGATATGTGCAATCGTTGGCCCCTAGTTGTCGTGGTCAATTTTGAAGACGACGGCAATACATCACAGATCAGATTTCTGCGCGTCACTTTGGCCAAATGAGTCACCTGTATCTCGAGTCGAACATTAGACTTATCTTGAGAGATCACATAAGTTGGAATTGTTTGAATATGTGTCATTGAGGCCATGCCACTGGGCACATTTGCGGAACCTTGCCGAGTCAACGTGGCCAAACTTGTATACTTTTGTGGCTGGACTACAGGCAATGCTAACGATTGACGTCGTGCAGTGGTTGTTCGCCCTGCCGCTGCTGTTGTGCTTGATTGTATAAATTTATTCTTGCCCGGTGAGTTGGTCGCTGACGGTGATTCGTGCCGATAACGTCCGACCAGACACTTAGCCAAGATAGCCTCATAATTGACCCAACGATGTATTTCGTTGAACAGTTCGGTAGCGTCTTGGCCAGCAGCTCGCATCAATTGATCGATACCGCCCGGATGATAATTGAGATACAGTGTCACATTATAGACGTTACCCTTGAGTGCGATCCAACAATCGTCGAGTTTATTGTGTTTGGCAAGCTCGGTGGTGCTGACTTCCAACAGCTTTCCGCCGGTGCCGGACAAATCTTTCGCTGTGTCTACTAATCTGATCCATCCCATCAACGAGTGTCCCGGTTTGAGGGCCACCTTGTTACGCAACGATCCCGTAGCGTTGCCCTCATTAGCTGGCAACGCCGAGTAGGCGCCTATTCCGTCGACAGCTAATGATTGACGTCTGGCTCCCAAAGGAGTTGGTACTTTGTTGCTTGTGGTTGTTTTGGTGGCTGATGACGGTGAGAGTGGCGCCGGTGGTGTCAGGCTGCCAGTGGATTGTCCTAGGTGACTATTTCGTGTTCTGGCTAATTGTTCGCCTTTGAATGGACTCGAAGCCGACGACGATGACGATGACGAACACGATTCGTTAACGGTTTGATTGTTTTCTTGATTGTTGATGTTGATGTTGTTGTTGTTGTTATTGTTATTCGGTGTGCCGTCATTTGAAGTGGCAGAAGAGCTTGCTTGTCGAGTCGGCGATAAATTTTGCCTTTCTTCATCGTCTTCTTCGCCTTCATGAGTATCGGTCGAATCAAAATTGGAATCGCGATTACTAAACGACAAACCTAACGATTGGACAACAATCGAAGGAGCTCGCTCGCGGCGATACGGCACTGATCGTTCGTTGTCGGCGCTCTTACCGTTGCTGCCACCGTTGTTGTTGTCGTTGTCCGTGTCGCCCATATCTCAGTTCGATGTGGAGGTGCGGTATGATGCAATGTCACTTTTGTGTCAACATTAATACATAATAACAATGTGTGTCTACTAACTTGAAACCAACTCACTCACTCAATTAACATAACGTTGATACATAACATTTGTGTTGTGAGTCAAATTGGTGAGGCGACGCAATGTGCGCGTTGCCTTTCTGTCACTGACGACGACGAGTTCGTTTGGCAAAACAAGCGAACTCGAATGGCAGGACTGTGTCTCGAACTTAAACTGCTGCTGCTCTTGTTGTTGTACACAATTTGTGTTGTGCGTCGCTGACATATACTGTGTATGTGAGTGAGTGCGTGTGTGAACAAGAGAACTGTGATAAGGTGCGCGCGTGCGTCGCACAAGGCAACAGCGTTCACACACGCACTCAACACACAAGCTTGTTGTGCGCAAAATTGTGTGATTGTGTGCACATACTCAATCGCTCACTCACGCAAAGGCACTCTCGGTGTGTTTACTTTTGTTTGCCAACTTTCGTGTCGATCATACATACTAATAATAATAATGATGATAATAATAATAATCGAAATTTAGATAAAGGTAACATTAACGTGTCCAGAGCATACATCGCACTCGTTGAAAACAATCGACTAGACAGACGAACATCAAGTTTCATTCTATAAAACTTCGATCGGTCCTGGAATTCAATGTAGTTGTTCTGGTTGTAACAGTAAGCTGTGAGGAAGAGTTGAGCACTTGAGATCGAGGCAGACAGAATAATAGCCAGCTTAGTGGAAGTTACTTGAACAATTCTGAGCTCTGTAAAGCTTGGAATACAACGATTGAATCATCGATTTGTAACGATCAGTGTCGTGAGTTGAAGAGTGTCTGCCTCTTATATGGCACTCGGGCGACGAGTATCAGAATATCAGAGGAGTTTTTGTTCTCACTATAATGGACAAAAATAGAGCTTACTGCCACGTATTGCACTATACACCACATACACGTATAGCTGTGTGCACATGAGAGTCAGACCAATTGATTGTGTATCGTAAGACACAGTGTGTGTGTGCGCGATACACTTTTGTCCCTGCGAACGTGGCCCACGAACAAATGACAAGACCCTTTTATGGACTAACTTTCCCTTTCCCTCTCCCTCTTTCTCTCCTCCGCTATCTTTGGTATCTCTCTTCCTCGGAAGTGAACCAGTATCCGTTCTCAATGTGTGCGTGTGTGTCGTCTCGTGTTCATTCGTTCGCTTTGACTGCTCATTATTCTTTTCTCACAGCATCACCTGTGATCAAGTGACACGAAATGACATGACACCACACGACACGATAGCATCGGATACGCTGCATACAGCTGCATTGGTATGGTTCAACTTCCGTCCAATCGTTATGTGAAAGACGAGAGCTAGAGAGTTATTTTTGCTCGCTTTTGCTAACTTCTCTCAATGCTCAATGTGGGTGCCGATGCTAGTACGTGTGTGTGCGCGCTTATGTGGCCTCAATGTGGGCACGTTAATGTTGACGTTAACGTTAGCGTGAACGTGAACGTAAACGAAATTGTCATTACAAGCATTTCATTTACTTAGCTGACAAGTTGGCTGACTGAGCAGCCAGCCAGCCAGCCTTCGTTGGCCGGTACTCGCAACAAAAACAAAAACAAAAACAACACCGACTGGTGCAATGGCCAGATAGCAAGCTTGCTGCGTCCTAGCTTGTGCCGGAGCTGACCGCTAGCTGTCTCATCGGACTTCCCAGTCGACTGACAACTGACAGGCCAACTGGCGAGCTTGCTCGCTAGCTATCGGGTCAAACCTCAACTAACTCACTGGCCACATTGAGTCAGAGTGGCAAGAGTGTGAAAAGAGTTCGGTGAGGCTCTTACTGCAATAGCGGTCACAATCACAATCGCAATGGTGATTGTGATGACGATGGTATTGGCAACGAAGCTCAATAAAGTGTAACGACTCGCTGTGCGACGAGCAAATGTCACAGCAAGTCGTATGAGCAGTTGCGCAAGCAACAGCAAGCTAAATTGTGCGTCATGGTGACCGATCGGTGAGTTCTTTTATTGCCATTTATTATGGCAATGCTATTGCCTATTCCTTTGCAACTGCGAGTGTTACAATGTGCACGATTGCTGCTATCAGTGACTATACGCACACGTGCACCATCTACTCTATTATACGTATACTGAATGAACTTGTGACACACTGGTCAGAGTATGCACTAATGCAAACGATACGTGTAATGGCTTTTCATTAACATTATTATGATGGTCGCTCAGATTATTATTACAGTTGCAGCTGGCACATTTTTTGTAGCTGCCTCCTTCCTCTCTCTCTCTCTCTCTCTCTCTCTCTCCATTGCGATGCTAGAGCTTTCGTTATTGAGTGTAACTTTAGTGAATAGTAGTCAGCAGTGCACAATTTTGATCAGAATGTGCACACAGTTTTCCGGTTGATCAGAGAGTGGCATTCACATAGACTTTGTTTCATGGGATGCACACGATTGTCAACACAAGACGCTCGATTGGTGGTGTCTTGCTGTTAGCAGGCAACTTGACTTAGTCTCAGGCGACCGAGAGTTGCACCAAACGAAGGCACAATCCTTTCTTTCACTTTCTGATCAATAAGTGGCAAGTTTGACTGCCGTCACAGCCAAAGGGAGAAAGAGAATATTGAATTTTACTCGACTTGATTTGGCCAACAAGCTTAAGTTCCAATTCGACGTTCAAATACTGAGATTGGAACTATCTCAGCATTTACATTGCATTAGTGGAATTGTTCGTGCCGATGGGACTTAAGAGTGCTTGTGCGCATGAGTGTATGTGCATAAATTTAGTCTGACCAATCGATCTTTTCCAACAAACACCAAATGCTTCTCATGCTCATACTCGTGCGCACGTTGTTCACGCTACGTTGATTTTTTTCAAGCGTGCGTTCAGCATGTACACTTGAAGATCACACGCGTCTGTCACAAATATCAATGTCGACCGTCCAATGGTTCAATCAACAGCAGCAGCAACAACAACAATATCTGCAACCAGCAAAGCAACAAAGTTAGTACAAAGTTTAGCTAGATAGCTGAACTTGGTTTTGCCTACTATGCTGACAGCACACAAGAAGTGAATTGAAATTCTTTACACACTTGCACTTGAACTTGCAGTTGCATTTTAACTTCTACTTTCGCGTGCACTTGCAATTGTATTGAACAAATTGTTTGAGTTTGAAGCTTGAGCTTGAGACGCAATGAAATAGAAAGGATTATCTTCTTCACTATCAATGAGAGGATTCAATGAGGGGACAGAGTGAGTGAGAGTTCAACTCTTTCCTGTTTCTTTTTACACGCCTAGCCTTTCATCTCACCGAATCGAGTGTTCGAATCGTATCAGCTGCGTATTGCTGCAGTCTGCAGATGATACGACTTTCATAGCATGTGAAGCGATGAAAAATCTATCGCTTACATAGTGCAAATATGATTTATACGAATGGCAGCATGCCTGGCTGCGTGGCAGTCGCCAAGGCAATTCGCAAGCTGCCTTTACGACGCGATACAACACAACACGATATAGCAGGACATGATACGACACGATAGCAAGACTTTTCATTCTCTCTATGTGTATTATTGTCAATAGCACACATACACAAATTTTCCCTTCATCAAGCGCATTATCTAGTGCGCGCGTAATATGTGATAGACACACGAACGTCGAATGTTGGTGACTTTTCTTCTTCTTCTTCTACTTCTTTCGTGTTCGACTAGCACTAGCGACGCCGATCATGTTTGTTGTTGTCCAACTGTCATCGTCGTCTCGTATTGCCGCTGGCATCATACAATCGCACCATCACACACGATCGCACTGAGAGTTGCTGTAGTCGTCTGCGTTCTCTAGATAACCACCACTATATAAAACCTTGCGAGAATATGGGACTATTCGCCCGGTGTTCTTTGGCAGCGGCGCAATTCACCGTCACAACAGAATCGGATGGAATCGGATCCAGACAACAAGCCAGAGCCCAGCCCAGCCTAGCCGAATCGAACCTAACCGAATGACCATGAACACTCACATTTGTGTGTACATCAATTTTTGTTCACACCAGCGCACCAGCGCAAATAAGCGAACTAGCTAGCGAGCGAGCGTGCGTGCGTGCCTGGATGCGTGAGAATGTGCGAGCAAACAAGCAAGCAACACACTTGAAACTAACTACAAAGCGAGCAAAGTGTACGCTCACCTCAATCGGCCCTCACACTGTCACCAATGAGAGTGCAGCAATGAGCTGCGCTATGGGATACGACAATCGCCTCACCATTGATTCCAATTGACATCGAACGGCGCGCAAAGACATGACACGACCGGATGCTACGGTACAAGCCCGGGCACGTGCCGTGTCGTGCCTTGACGTGTCTCTTCTCATCTCGTCTGGTCTGGTCTGGTCTGATCTCGCCAAATGCCAGCACCGGGTCGTAGTGCGAGCAGCTAACAACAACAACGAGCAGAAAGATGGCACGTTCGATGGGCACTGCAGACGTAAAATGCCCACGGGCAATTCAATTTTGATTTGGACAACTCGAATGAACAAGCGAACGAACGAACGAACGAACGAGCAACGTCAACGAAGTGTATGTGCTTATTTGGCAAACACTAACAATCCACCTTGCACGCTGACATTAGCATCATTTGGCTAGCTTGCTCGCTCGCTAGTTCTTGATCTTGAGCAAGTCTGCAATCTTGGCGGCGCCACAATCTATAATAATTCTGCTCCCATTATCGAAAGCTTGTTGGCAACAAACAATTAAATTGTTTCAATTGTTTGCTGAACGATGTTAACTCAACGATTATTGTGATGCTGCAACTTTTAACAAGGCGACGATTAAGTTTTGTTGTCAGTACGTCGAGTGAATAATAATAAATAATTTGTGTTGATCTTTCAATGAAACGGCCATTGTAATGTCGGCTATGGTTGTGTGCATTTTGTTGCTAGCTTAATTTATATTCGGTGTTGCTCATATTTATAACTAGCATTCAGCTAGCGTGATTGTGAACTGATTGTGTTGTGTCCCAGTGTGAATTAGACACCTCATTTATGCACGGTATTCATTTGGTGCTTTACATTATTGTGTGTTGCAAATCATAGTCTTACCACATCGTCAACCAGACACTACATAGCTGAACGACAACAGCGCTCAACTTTCTGTTGGTGTCTCTGGTATCAATATTGCTCAAATATTAATACTATGCTGCCATATTGAACTGAGTTTAATTTGAGATTAAAATTTAAATAGTCTAAATTGTAATCTCAAATTAAATTTCAGCCAACAGAGATTGCTTGGCATACGTAAAAATATGTAGATAGTTGAAATTGTTATTATATGAGTCAAATGAAATGAACTAGAATGTGACAAATTATGCCAATGAGTGAGTCACACAGTTTGCCTGACTAGTTGGCAAAACCCACACAGAGCCTTCCCCTAGATGACAATTGGGAGGCTCAATAGGCTCTGTGTGTCTAGTTATTCATAAATATATTTACCAGCAATAATAACAATGGCAAGCAGCAGCAACAAAATCGGTGAACAACACTTATTTCATTTCTAATCTATATATTTATGAGCAAACAGTGATTGAGCTGATTGGCCTGTGTTCTATTGACTTGAGCTTTGATTATCAGCAGCATTACAACAGCATAAATAGCACACTTTGAAAGTGCGAGTCAAATCGCAAGGGCCACAAGTCGATATTTGAGTGCTTGATAGATCGACTTAATGATCAAAGATTGGCGCCAAGAGAGGTGTCTATGTAGGAATGTGGCACGTGGGATTAACTATTAATAAAGCGATAACTAGATGGTATCTTTCTCTCTTTTCCTCGCTTGATGTGTGAAATGTGCCTGGGCCGTCTTGCTCTTGATGTCGTATTGCTGGTGTGATATTGCGCGAATCCGTCGCGTGCTCAAAGGTGTGAATAGACCAGATCAGCACACTGAGCACAAAGAAAATCAATTATCAGATTTGATATCACGCTAAATATATTCTATAATTGGTTATCAAGACGATTGGTTGTGTGTGCGTGTACCTCACCCGCCTATTTTCACGTCAGTCCGAATTGCAACATATCACATCACATAATACGCCATGTCACGTCACGTCACGTCACGTCTTGTCAAGACGTCTAGTTGCAGCCATCTTTCATTTGTTTCATTGAGTTTTTTCTTTTTCTTTTATGCCAACGACAACATGGCCTCAACGACGACGAAAAATAGACAGGTGATAGCCAATCACCGGTCTCCTTATCATTGGACTGCCTGTCATTATGCTAGCGCTGCCAGAGCTACTGTTGGCGCTTACTTTAACGTTCGCGTGAGAGTGAGAGTTAGTGTTTATGTCAGTGGCAGGCGGAATTAACGTTAGCGCTTACGTTTACGTTTTAGTTTGTTGTTGTTGTTTTTGCAATCACTCTTGCTTTCGTTCTTACTCGTGTTCGTTTTCACTTTTGCGCGATGAATGACAGCAGCAGCAGCAAGAAAGTGCATCATGTGAACGAAAGAACGAGAGCTCAGTGCATTTCATGAGAAGAGGAAGACGAGGAAGGTTGCATTTCAAGAAGCAAGGCTTGGCCAGAAAAGGTGGCATTGATATAATTTGCTCGTCAATGAGCGCAGTCAGCAGTTGTGCGTGCCTTGCCATGCCATGCCGTGCTTGCCGTGCCGTGCCGTGTCGTGATTGCCGTGTTTGAGTGTAAGTGTGCTCGTGTGTTAGCGTACGCGCCAGACCAAGCTAGATGTGGCAAGACACAAGAAGTGAGGCCCCTTCGACAAACTGACACGCGTCTAGACAGCACGTGTGCATTTAATGTGTGTGCGACTGCCAACACTGATCGTAGTAGTCGCAACGAACGAGTAGAATAAACGAGACAGCGACGAATAGTGAAAGCTTCACGTACGAATTTGGTTTGGTTTTGCCTGAGCCTGAAACCCAACGACAAAGTCCCAAGAGATTGAGCGAACGAACGAACGAATGAGCGAACCAGAAAGCGAGCGAGCGTAACCACTATAGCCAGTGAGTCGCGACGACGATCGATAACTGGAGCTATCGCGGCTGCTACCGACACCGGTGGCCTGACTCGACACCGTCAAGGACAAACGAACGAGTAGACGAACGCAAGAGTACGAAAGCTAGTGAGGACGAGTGAGCTAGTGAACTAGCGAGTGAGCGTGCGTGCATGCGTGCGTTACATTTTGTCCGACAACGCACCTTTGCCACGCAATGCACAAACCATTAAGTGGTTGGTGCATTGCCAAGCTCGCGGCTGCTCGACTGTTTCACTGTTCGACTCGACTCGAATCAACTCGACGACTGTGCAGCCGGTGACTTTCACGGCCCCCGTCGTTGGTTTGTTTTCGCCTCTCTATTTTAACTGCCTCGATAGACTCTCGGTGGCGGTAAGCGTTGCTGCAGTTGAAACTGTGCAAAACTGTGCCCGACGTTAGCTTAACTCAAGTTAGTTCAATTTGCTGCTCAGTCGCTTGCTGATGCTGATGCTGCTGCTATTGGTGCCACTGTTGCTATTGCTGGTGCATCATGCATGCAAAATTTCATTTCCTCTATCTCTGCTAGCGTCGTGCCACTAACTCATTCATTCATTCACTGACTCACTTACGAGAGGCTCATTGATGCGCTCGCTCGCTCAGACACCGGAGAAGACTAAATTCGCCGCTTCCTCTAACAGTCAGCCTTTCAACAGCCAGCCAGCCTCTGGCCACTTTCGTCTGCTGCGTCAATGTTTGATGTTGTTGTTTTCAAGTCTCTATTTTGTTGCTGTTGTTGTTGCTCTAATGATTTCGTTGCTATACTATGACTGCACATGCTCATTCACTGTGACTAGCAACTTTAACTTTCAACGCAACCAACTATGAGTCAGAGCTAAAGCTATCATCATCCATATTGCCAAGCAAATTGGCTCCAGGCTTATCATCGTTTCACCGAACCGAACCGAACCGAACGAAATGGGCTTGAAACGAACATCATCTTGTCAGATGAATGTTTCGCTATCACTCTTGAGGTTAGGTGAATGTCCCCATTGAGTGCTTTCTATTAAGGTTAGAAATTGGTCCACACACACACATCATTGAGAATTATCATTGTTTGCAACAATGATAATTATACTGTACAACTGCACTGTTTCATTTAGGAGCTGAAAGTTTCCCTCTCGCTCTAATTAAACAAGTGGGTGTCTGTGGAAACGATCCTCTCGATATCCAAACTCTAACTTCTAAATTCTAAGGCACCGTCTGTTTATTATCAATTGTACGTGCACTCTCAAAATTGCATTCAAGCTGCATTCAACCAACAATATAGATTATGCAAATTTCTATACTGGCAAATTTTTTTCACCTGAAAAAGACTGTGATGCGCAAGTTGACAGTCTATCGATTCGATCGAGCTTTCGGTTTTGGTCTCTTCAATCTTTTTTACACTATCGACTCGTGAGGCAACTTTGCAAACGACGCTGTGTTGTCGCGACGTTGTTGTCAAAGTTAGAGTGCCACTGATGTTGAAAAAAAACAAATTTCAACAATTATCCTCGACACACTAACATATACAGAGTTTGTAAGTAAACTTTCATGCTACGTTTGTTTATTCATTTTTACAACACGACTACATGTGGCACACACACACAACTTGAGTTTATAAGTGATTTCATTTTCAGGAATGACTTTTCAGCTCACTTCATATCGGAAAAGTGTTCAGAAAAAAAATCTTTTCGACTGCCTCTCATCGTTCAATATGTGAAAAGAAGGAACGGAAAAGATCTATTCCTTAAATATTGCTTAGACTTACTTGCACTGAGTTTGGGTCGGGGGCGAGAGACAAGTTCAGCTCATCGAACATTTTCAGTTTGAACGATTGCGAGCTTCAAAATAGGTTATTTTAGTCTAGTTTTTGCTGGGCCCAAAGCGTCGATTGAGGCCAATTTGATACGTTGATAACTGTGAATTTGTTTGTTTGTTGGTACGTTCGTGGATAGTCAGTCAGTCACTTGCTAGCGGGCAAAACTCGATCGCATGTGTAAAGAATGCATCGCAACAAATTGAGTGAGAGTGCAAGGCCACTGTTCTCTCTCTCTCTCTCTCTAGTCCAATACGGAAGGCCCATTAAAGCTAATGAACTCACCTATGAGCAGCTCGGTTCACCTCAACACGATTGAACGTTTACAATGCTCGCAATTCGACTTGTAGCTGTCAGCTATTGCGTGGAGGAACAACATAGAGTCTATAGTTGTTCAAACTCTCTCGAAATTTAGTGTTCTAACTGAACAATAGTTCAGTGTAGCAGAAGCAGCAGCAAAACGAATGACGAAAAGCAGAGCACACTGAGCGACGAGGAAAAAATATTAGAGCCATAGATGTGCGTCACAACATAAATCAATTACTTAGAGAATGCGATGCGATGCGGTGCATGCAGCATTTGTTTGTATGTATGGTAATAGCGGACGCGCTCTAGCTAGTGGCTAGTTGGCACGCCGCGTGCACAATTGAGACAACTTTACAACTACGACACGCAGGCACTGGCACGCGGGCAACAGCAACAAGAATAACAACAGCACAACAATGGTCGTCACTGCAATTGCGCGAGTACAAATGCCGTGAGAAGTCACATTGTGGACACTTGTCACACACAAACACACTATATAGCTATATAGCCATATACTGTTGGTAGCATAAAAAAGGAGTCACAGCTGTTTTTATGCTGCTCAAAGAATAAATGAGTCGCTATGAGCGCCGCCTTGAGGTCGAACCCAAGTTGTCGACAACAGATTTGACTCGACGAGGCATCGAGTTGTAAAGCGATTCGACCTCAAGGCGGCGCTCATAGCGAATCATTTATTCTTCGAGCAGCATAAAAGCAGCTGTGACTCCTTTTTAATGCTACCAACAGTAACTACAGTGCACCAAATGATTCTTTTACCATGAGCTTATCTAGTGAACGGTGCATGCAGTGCAGATGAAATTTGGCTCACGTCTTTCGTGAGAGCTGTCGAGACTGCTGAACAAGTTTGGTGCACCTGTCGTGCACCGTTTTAGCACAGTGAACAAAATAAGCGCACCTAGCGCGCGATAAAACAAAATAATTTTCTTACCACTTTAAATTGGGCG
>JAIFTH010000199.1:0-45414 GCA_019968535.1 Fragariocoptes setiger | reverse complement strand
CTCTCTCTCTCTCTCTCTCTCTCTCTCTCTCTCTCTCTCTCTCTCTCTCTCTTAATTCGGGCTTAAACAAATACATTAATGGAAATTGTAAAATCCAATGTCATTATCCACGCCATCGATCTCATTAGCAAATCTGCTATCCGATCTGCGTGACTTATGTCGGAAGACGCTGACACGCTAACAGAAGAAACGGTTTTGGATAAGCATGATTTCACTGGAACTGAGAAGTCTAATTTGAATTACAAGTGACTTGACCTAACAAATTCCCAGGGATAGTAAAAAAATTGTGATCCACGTGAAATGCTTCCACGGTGAGCATAGTAGTTTTTACCGCGCCAACGATATCGAACCGACTCATTTAAGGAAAGATCTACTTTTCCCATGAATAGATGTATTGTTTGTTTGCTCTAGATGAAAATTTTAAAGTGGTTGAACAAAATTAAAGATACAATCTATGTATTAATATTTCTTTATGATGTAATTACTACAAATTCCAGGAAGCTGACATTGAATTCGAAAAGAACGGCGTAAAGGTCTTGCAAAAGACTTTATTTCGAAATTCGACCAATCTTTAAAAGGGACAAATTATCACTTCTTTTTGGCCTCAGCCTCAGCTGCTCTTTCCTTTTCTTTTTCGCGTTTGAGAGCCTCGACGCGTGCAGCTTCCTCTGCTTCGAATTTGGCGATGAGCTTCTCAACCTGCTGATGTGGTAAATTAGTGATCAATGTCTTACCGTCAACTCTGGATAGGGTTGCAATTTCAACTGTATAGAAATGAGTATGAGGTTAGTTATATCATTTAACAAAAAAAAGACCATTGAGTGATAGTAAATAAAAATTACCTTTGTCAGGGGTCAGCTTAGTAGTGTCTAAAGTTTTGCTCAAAACTTTGATTGCCAGATCTAAGGCACTAGCCAACATGATCTCGTCTTTGTATTCTTGCTTCAATATAGACACCGCAGCGGCACTGTTATTCCCAATGCAAGTAGCTCTCCAACCACCATAATTTCCGCTCGGATCTGATTGATACAATTGATAACCGTGCTTGTCGTCCCATCCCATATATAAAATCGACACACCAAATGGACGGCGACCACCGTACTGTGTATATCCTTGTTTGATGTCACACAACCAACTTACGAGACGTTCACAAGGTATACTGTGACCGTTGATAAGCAAATAACGCTGGGCCATCAAACGTAATTCGTTTGTCAAGACGTTAGCATCGGATGTTATCCCGGATACACTGCAGGCCATGTCATCGTGAAGTTTGTAGATCTTTTCACTGGAAAATACTTCGTCAAGTAGCTTATTAGGATTGCGACGTTCGGCTGCCAAAACTATACCATCTTTGGCCAGAATACCAAGACATGTGCCAGCTAGGCCAATGGCTTCCATGGCATACTCTACCTGATACAATCTGCCTTCAGGCGAGAAAATGGTGGTCCTGGAATCGTAACGACGAGCCTTTTAGAAACAACAGGGGTAAGATTAGTTACGTAGTTCTCTAATCTGATGTTTCGGGTAGTGACAGCAGTAGAGTATACTTACCATGTTGAATATATCCTTTTACAGTTTTTAAGTTGCCAAAGGGTGCTAAACAATTGAAGTCGCACCCAGCGTGAGGCCGTTTTTGCTCAAGATGTCGAAATGAAGAACCGGCTGACTTTTACTTGGCAATCTGTAGCGCGCAATTTGAAATGTGCGCAGAACCCATTGCGCATACGGAGAATCTCATGATTTTTTGCATGGCCGGCTTTTGTCACAACCATAAAAACAGACGCAAATATGCAGCGTTCCCCAAATTGTACAACCATTACTTATTGTTTGACAGTGGTTACATTTGAAAGAACATTTCAAGATAAATCGGCGTATCTTAATCATAACGTTAGAGCTTGAAATTTGAACATCCTCTCCCCAAAATGATCATTCCAGTCAGGTGTTTCACATGTGGAAAGGTGATCGGTAATAAGTGGGATGCGTATCTCAATTTACTGCAAGCCGAGTATACCGAAGGAGATGCTCTCGATGCCCTTGGTCTTAAACGGTACTGTTGTCGTCGTATGCTCCTCGGACACGTGGATCTAATTGAAAAACTACTCAATTACGCGTCATTAGAGAAATAATCGTCAACAATCAGAACAGCATGTTCACATACCTGGATACATTGGACGACCGAATTCTAAGATCAATGTTAACGAAAATTTGTTAATATGAGTTGTACAAAACAATGTTTATTATGAATATTATCAGGCGCTAAAATATTTCAATACGATAGATTTAAATATTTGGTGTAGTTCTTCACAGCCAGTGACAGCTGAGTCTACTATTTTCTCCATTGTGTCTAGAGGTATTCGGCCACTCGATTCCATAGATACAATTTGTTTTGACTTTGGTAACAGTGACAAAGTCATGACAGGTAAATTGGCTGTTGTTTCCTCGAAATGACTGACGTCGACAACAGGCTGATCGTCGATGAGCGATACAGAGCATGAAACGACAAAGTCTTTGATTGGTATGCCAGCATGAATCAGTGCAAGCGTAGCAGCATTGATGCAAGCACTAAGATTGCTACCATCGGATTGCAAGACTTCGAGGAAGATATCAATCTGAGAGTTTGGGAATATGTTTGTCAATATTGCCGTTTCAAATATCTCTCTCATGTTGTTGGTAATTTCAGTGCTTCTGATGTCAGCACGAGGTGCTCGCTTACGCTCTGTTGTACTGAAAGTAGCTTGGCTATATTGGCAATTGATAAGGGCTCTTTCTTGGAACGAAGATGCCTTGTGCTTCGAGGAGGCTTTAGAAATCTCGTGAGGACCAAACACGGCTGCTAATACGTTGGTGTTGCCCATTTCAAGATAGGCTGAACCGTCCGCTTGCTCGAACACACCAAGCTTGCAATTGATTTTCCTAAGCTCATGGCCTCGTCTACCATCGAATCGGAGTCTGTGATCTGACATGAGATCAGCATGTGCCATCGTAACGATATGATGTTTGATGGTTCAATGATGTGTAATGAGTAGCACCAAAAGGTGGGGTTGATGGAATCCTTACTGTTATTCACGGTCTCACACAAGAATAGACGTGCCGTAATGACAAAGCAATGATGATAGGAGCTTGTCGGACAATCTTCATACTGGTATGTGTTGGCTTAACCAATGGGGAACGCTTGCAAATGGTAGTGCTGCTCGGGCGTTGCGCGTTCCAATACTGCTGGCGCAGTTTATACGCTTGCAGTCATGTCACGCGCACGATGATTCTATTGTAATTCAAAAGGCGCGCTTATTTGAGCAAGAGGTGATCATCAGATATGTACATATTCTGCCAAAGTAAGCCTAAATAACCGCAGCCTTGACAATTCTCCAATCTTCTAAGAGAACAAATAAACAATCAGCCTCAGGCGGCTGGAATTCGGATAAACTATATTTTTCGACCCGATTAAACCAACCGATCACCTTGCAAGCGTTCTCACGCTTGCAACTGATGGTGCTAGCAAATGATTTTTTTCTCTGTGCGAAACAACAAGACATTATTATCATCATCATTCATAAGTAGATCCTAACAGAAAAATGGCTGCGTCCCGTGTGAGATCGTCGCCGTTGACAGCGCAAATGTTATCAGTCGTCGACCACCGGCTAGTACTATGTTCAACAGACGACGATTACATTTTATCACAAGATATATGCTCCAAATGTGGCAGCCTAGGAAAAGGCGACGAAGGAAATCTTATATCGTGCATAGATTGTGGTCAATGTTACCATCCGTATTGTGTTAATCTAACTAATCTTAGATTAATTGTCACCAAAGGGTGGCGTTGTGATGATTGCAGTCTCTATGATGATTGTGTTGGCGATGACTTCGCTGAACAAAAACCAGAAAACGAACAAAAACATGAAGATGAGAAGATTCAAGGCGAAAGCTTATGCGATGACACTCATGCTCAACTTAGTCAAGATTATATAGCTGTTTCACCGATTGATGATCATCTAGCACCACTGACCACAACGATATCTTCGCCACCAGAACCAACGACAACAATAGCAGCAGCAACAACAACAACAATAGCACCATCAGTGTCAACAACAGCAGCTGCAACAACTGAATCATTAATGTCAGCAGATCCATCGATAAACAAAGATGACAACAACATTCCAGTACGTGCAACTGAGGAGCGAATGATTGAATTGGCATCTCAGCATCACTTACAAGATGGTGTTTATTTATCGGATGCTGGTCTGAGGTTCATCAAGAATTTACAAATAGAGCCTGCCAAGCGACAGAGAGCAAAACGTGGTTCTAGGTTGCAAGCAAAAAGTGATGATTCTTCTGGTCAACAAACTGGGCCTATCAAAGACGATGATGTCTTTGAAGATGGAAAATCTAACAACGTCGATGACAAGACTATTGGCGGCGAAGAGACTGAAAAGAAAAAACGTCAACGTAAATTAAGCAAAGTTGGAATTGGTGGATTCGGAGTACCTAAGCGAGGTTCTAGATTGTTTAGAGACGATGACAGTCAAGAGCAAACGAACGCGGGCGCTTCTTCACCACCTGAGTTCAGTACAGATTCTAATGTTAAACCTAAGCGAAATCGAAAGAAAGCGAAAAAGAAACCGCACATGTCCGATTCTTACCCACCTTATATTCAGGAGGCTTTCTTTGGAAAGGATCTGTGCCCTGGCACTGGTCCGCCAGAGCCAGTCAGTGATTCGTTGATGCCTCAAAGTCCTATGCCATCACCCAGCACTGTTAACAACAAATCACCCAAATCACAGTTGATGTCACCTTTACCCACAAAGCCATCACAACCATCACCTTTGTTGCATCAGTCACCGGCACCTATGACTGCCATTGCAAGTCAGCAGCCAGCACAAGTACCACCACCAAATATCGGCTCACCTCATCCTGCGCCACCTGCACTCCAGCGTTCACCACATCCGCAGCAATTGCATCACCAGTCACCTCTTCAGCATCAGTCACATCAGCAACCAATTCATCAGCAGCCCATGCACCAGCATCCTATACATCAGCAACCTATGCATCAACAACCTATGCACCCACAACAAATTCATCAGCAACAAATACAGCAGCAGCCCCCAATGCAACAACCAATGCAACAGCAGCCCATGCAACCACAACCAATGCAGCAACAACCGATGCAACAACAACCCATGCAGCAGCAATCGATGCAACCGCAGCAAATTCACCATCAACCGATGAATCAGCAGTCGTCCCTTCAACAGCCCCTGCCGCCATCCAGGCCACATTCGGGTGCCATGCCAATCTCTCATCCAAGTCCCGCACAAAATGTATCAATGCCGATGATGTCACCATCCATCTCGACGCCAGAAATGCAATATCAAATGCCCGCATCCCCGTGGGCTAGCACACAAGAACCGCGCCAATTCAGCCCTCATACACCAAATGATCCTAATTGGGCGCCATCGTCCTCAGACGATGCTGATAATCAATCGCAAGGCCGTAAGACATTATTAAAGTGGGAGGCAGACGAAAAATTGGGTGATTTCGCCACAGCATCACCAGTTTTGTACGCTAATCTCATGCACCCAAACCTTAAGGCCGAATTTCCCTCATGGCAAGAGCGTGCCAAGAAGATCCAAAAGTTGTGGCGCGATCTTGACGGTGAAAAAAGAAAGCCCTACCTTCAGAAGGCTCGTGAAAACCGATCTGCGAACCGCACTCAACAATCTGAGGCTTCCAGTACGTCTCAAAAGCAAGCAACACTCCCTGTTTCAGTTCAGATAAACCAACCCATGGTCTCACAAGTTTCAATGCCCATTGTCTCGACAAATATGAGTGTCCAACCAACTCAGCCAATGCCTCAAATGCAGCGTCAAATGGCTCCCCCCTCGATAGATTCATCAGGTGAAACTAAATGGCGCCACCCGATGCATAGTCCGTCAGAGTCGAATTCTCCACATTCTGATAGGAGAATGAATGCTGGAGACTCTCCGGGGCCATCTCATCAAATGCAACTGCAACAGCAGACTTTACAAACGGGACCCGTCTCACAGACATCTAGTCAGCAAAGCCCATACCAGACACCACCTGTGCAGCATATGCAAACCCCTTCTGGGAACTTTATGGACCAAAACATCAGCATGCAGTCATCTAACATGGGCGGTAAACCACAACCACCGCAACAATACGTCCAGAGGCCTCAAATGATTTATAACCAGCACATGAGCCAAAGACCTGTCGGCCCTGCGAATCATCAGATGATGCCTCCTCAAGGACCTTATAATCAAGTGCAAGGTCAAGGACCCGCACGACCGATGACTCGGCAGGCGAATCCAAACTACATGGCAAGTCAATATCGACCACAGAGGTACGTGGCTCAAGCTGGAGGGCATCAGATGCAGCACATGCAAGCACAACAACAACAACAGCAAAGAATGCACGTGTCCCCCCAGCAGCAGGTAGTACAACAACAGCAACCTCCACAACCCTACATGCAGCAGATGCAAGCCCAGACACAACAGGTGCAATTTCAGCCACAGCAGCAGCAAGTTGGTGTCTTTCCCGAGCCTTCAAGCCACGACACAATGATGCCACCTAGTCCAATGCCATCTCCTAATACGATCAACACTCGTTCTCCGAGACCACGTCTCATGTCTCCTGTATCCGTGAAACCCTCAGCGCTGCACCAATCGCCGTCAAGTGTCCAACAGCCTATGCCGCCGCAAAGGCCACACTCGGGTACCATGAATGCATCGCAACAGAGTCCCGTTCAAAGCATACCTCCTCCTCCCCTCATGTCGCCATCAACCGCTCCTGAAGGACCATATCAGATGCCGGCATCACCTTGGACGGCATCGCAAGATTCGAGGCAATTCAGTCCTCACACCCCAAGTGAGAGTAGTTGGGCCCCAGCTCCTTCAGAAGACAATGACGTCGGCCAATCACAAGCGATGCAAACCCACCACCCTACTCAACAACAGGTTTTCTACAATGTACAAAACCAAAATTCAACTATCCCAATGAGGCGGGTTCAGATGTCATATGGGCCTGCTATGCAACAGCAACAGCAGCAGCCGCCGCCGAATCATAATCAACAAATGTCTCAGCACACAATGGCTCCACCTATGATGCAAGTGGTCCCGATCCCAGAAGAGAATCCTACGGCGACAGAAGATGAAGACGACCTTATTGACCTTGGTCCTGATTTCAATATTCTCGAGTATGCAGATCCAGAGCCAGAGAAAGGCGTCAGCACAAGTTCTGGTATTAACAACATACTCGACGAAAATATTGAACATTACTTAGATGAGCGAGATCAAATCGATGAGAAGCGAGGAGACTCTGATCAACGAAGGATCAATTCAGCTGCAGAGACACCAGTTTTGTCTAATTCACACCAACAAGTAGGTCCACAGCCAAACGTCAGCCAGACAATGTCCCAAAGTACAATGGTTCATCAGCAACATCAAACTGGACAGCATGCATACCAGGCACCACCTGTGCAGCATATGCAAACCCCTTCTGGGAACTTTATGGACCAAAACATCAGCATGCAGTCATCTAACATGGGCGGTAAACCACAACCACCGCAACAATACGTCCAGAGGCCTCAAATGATTTATAACCAGCACATGAGCCAAAGACCTGTCGGCCCTGCGAATCATCAGATGATGCCTCCTCAAGGACCTTATAATCAAGTGCAAGGTCAAGGACCCGCACGACCGATGACTCGGCAGGCGAATCCAAACTACATGGCAAGTCAATATCGACCACAGAGGTACGTGGCTCAAGCTGGAGGGCATCAGATGCAGCACATGCAAGCACAACAACAACAACAGCAAAGAATGCACGTGTCCCCCCAGCAGCAGGTAGTACAACAACAGCAACCTCCACAACCCTACATGCAGCAGATGCAAGCCCAGACACAACAGGTGCAATTTCAGCCACAGCAGCAGCAAGTTGGTGTCTTTCCCGAGCCTTCAAGCCACGATATAAGGATGCATGGTCATCAAAACCATGGGCATCCGCAATCGCAGATGGTGTATATGGGCTCAAATCACCCCCAAAGCCATAATATGCAAATGAGGCGAGCGCAAGTTCCATATGCCCAGCAACAATCCATGGTGCAACAGCAGCACCAGACTCACCCTCAGCAACAGCACCCACCACAGCGCATGTATCATCCTCAACAACATCAGCCTCAGCAGCATCAGCAGATGTATCACCCACAGCAGCCGTGCAATCAGATAATGAGACCAAGTGGCGATCAGAGAAATCCGACCAAATCTCCTATTGTTGGTGATAGTCTCACCTCTGTGGAGTTTCTTATCTCCGATCCTGGACCTGGGCGTGATAACGAGGCCGTCAATTTCCCTATGACCAGTAAGCCAACTATGAGTTGTACTGCTAATAGTTCTTCAGCGCCTAATCCTCCTTCATCATCTATATCGGCTACAGCCTCTATAAATAATAGTAATCACGCTCAAAATCAAGGCACAATTGATAACTCTTCCGCTAGTCAGTCTTCTCGAAAAAATGAATTGGCTGCTCGTCGTGCTGCCCTCGAGAAAGAACCAACCCCTCCCAAGGACGAAAAGCCGAAAAGAAAAGCACGAGGACCAAATAAAAGAAAACTTTTGTCTGATCCTGCGATCAATCACAGCCACGACGATGCACTCACAATAGATGGTGCTAGAAGCAAAAGTGGTCAAAGTCAACCTACATCAAGGAAACGTATAAGGAAGTCTGCATCATTAGCATCGGGTGTAGTTGCGTCGACGGCCGCTGGATCGATGACAATGTCTACACCCACAGGATCTATGGCGTCGACCGAAGAAGCCAGGCCTCCTGAGCCAGATGCGCGTGAAGATCTCTTGAGTGAAATAACAGCTCGCATCAAATCGGAGCTTCCACCGATGCATGTCCGAGATTCTGAGCTTCGCTCTGACCTCAATATATGCCCAATATTTAGTTCTGGAAATCTTAATTCAACTAAGTCTAAACTACGAGGAAAATTTGGCCATGGTGTGCCCATCTACCACCTAGGAGCCTTCAAGGAGCGCCGCGAGGTTTCGTTCTACCAACAAGAGTTTCCATCAGATCTAAACGAACCATCTATCGATACATACAACGCTCGACTCTCCCCAGATTTTCACGAACACAATTACGATAGTAGCGATGAAGAAGTAGGGCCGTCTTCACCTGAAAGCGAAGACTCTTCACCCAACGACGATCGTCAATATTGTAACGAAAAGTGTCTATCAGAATTCTGTCGTGTGAGTAGTCTTCACAAGTCTGCACTTCAAGAAGAAGAACTCAAGAGTGACGACAAAAACCACGAAACAAAAGGTGACTCGATCAATGACAAAGACCATAACAAAGAAAACTCCTCCGACAATCACAAGCAAGGAGCTCAAAATCCTGATGGTACATCGTTGAACATGTTACTTAAGGATCATGGAAATGTTGCCGTTACCCTGACGCTAACTGATGACGAGGCCGATCGTGTCAAAAAGATACTATCTTCTTTATCCAGATTGTTGCAGATTACCACACCCATATCTTGTCGATCGGTGTCGCCAGATGGTGCGGACATTGACAATCGGTGTGATGATATATCAGTTGGACCTAGAGGCATAGGTGATATCAACCTCATGCTAGTTAGCGGTTCAACTACACCCGCCATAGATGAAACTGGTGCGATTCAATTCAACAGACTGGCAACAACTGATGTTGATATCAAACCCACCATGGAAATCGAAGAGCTGCTAGACAAGAAGCCAGAATTTTGTGCTGCGTGTCGCGCACATGTTACAGATAGCGGTATCAAAAAGAAGCTGAAAGACAATCATCTCGATGACGCAAATTTATGCAATGATAACAGCAGTATAGCTGTAGAAGCAACATTTTGTAGTGTAACATGTTATACTCAATTTATATGCGCTATTAAGACCGAAGATGAGCATCAGCCTAATCATGTTTCGGTTGTTGACGAACCAAGCTTGGCGGTCATTGAGACGAGCGGTGGCAGTACTTTTAATTCACAAAAACAGATGTACAACATCAAGCAGCTACCCGGTAATTTGCCGCCTATGAGTCCTATGATGGAAGACGATGAGGAAGAGCCTAATCGTCAATTGTCAATAGCAGGGCCAATTGTTATGCCTCCGTCTATGGTTAGTTCCCCTGAGTTAGAAAAGAAACATTCTATTTCTGTAGAAAATTCCAGCACCCCAAAAGATCATCAGAAAGCATCCTCACTTGTCGAGATTCTCCCGACGCAAATCGAAGACCAAGAAAAAAGTGTGGCCATGAGTGTCGACCGATCTGACCAAGGATCGCAATTGTCATCTCAGGTAGATGTGAAAATGATGTTGGATGTTTCCCAACAACAGAAGCCATGCACCGAGAACGATCGAATGCAAGATGACGAGGACTACGAAATGACTCATTTGCCGGACACATATGATGTTCAGGTGCGTATCTGGCGCGACTCTGGTGACACAGACGACAAAAACCGTGCCAACGATACAAGAAAGTGTGTTTTATGCCAAGAATTAGGAGACGGAGACACGAACGGTCCTGCGCGTCTGCTCAACATTGATTTAGGGCGTTGGGTACATATCAATTGCGCACTTTGGTCGTCTGAAGTGCGCGAGCACAATGGTGAACTCAGAAAAGTTGAGGAAGCGTGCAACAAAGCACAGACATGCCCATCTTGCAATCAGCCAGGTGCAACAATACGCTGTGCTGCCATAGGTTGCCTGGTTTGTCTACATTTTAAATGCTGCATAAAAGAACAATGTTCATTCTATGAAGATAAATCCGTCCTGTGTCAACAGCATGCACAGACTGCTACACAAGCCTACACACCTATGAAATCATTTGTCGTCAAGCGGCGCGTGTTTGTTGCACGTGACGAGCATAGACAGGCTGCTGATATGATTCAAAATGAACAGCGTGGTGTCCTGAGGATCGGCAGCTTAGTGTTTTTAAACAGTGGCCAATTACTGCCATATCAGCTAAAAGCTTTTCACAGCGAAGATAGTATTTATCCAATTGGTTACAAGGTCATAAGGTTTTACTGGAGCTTCAGGAGACTAGATAAAAGGTGTAAATATATTTGCATCATTCAAGATGACAATGGCCGACCTGAGTTCAAGATTGATGTTGAAGAGCCTGGTTTCGCTAACACTTCGTTCATTGACGCATCGCCTATGCGCGTTTGGCGCCAAGTGCTCGATAAGATATTAGAGTTAAGACAAACTGCTCAAGATAGGATAAAAGACACAGATGCATCACTCAACATAGCCCCCCAACAAACGGCATCATCGCCACCAACAGTAACAAGTATCAATACGCAACTGCAGGCACCTTCAACAGCGTCAAACAGTTTAGGAACAGCAACAACGACACCTGCTACTGCCTCATCATTAACAATGCTTGAGATTCCAGAGCACATAAAGGGCGAGGATCTGTTTGGCTTAACTGAGCCATGTGTGTTGCGTATTCTTGAATCACTGCCAGGAATTGAGTCATTATTAGACTACAAGTTCAAATATGATCGATCAAAGTCATTGCAATTGCCTTTGCCAATAATACCGTCTGGCTGTGCACGTGCTGAGCCGATAGCTCATTTCAAGTTGCCGCGCATAGTCAGCAAATCGAAGCCGGCCACAAGTTCGCGCAAGTTGCAGCCTCTAAACAGCAACGATTCTTTGTATAAGAAACAAACTGAATACCCGAAGCCTTCGCAATATCGAAAAATGAAAAGTGAATGGCGCAATAATGTAAAATTGGCTCGTTCTGATATTCAAGGTTTAGGACTATACGCCGCGCGCGACATCAAAAAATACACCATGATCATAGAATACACAGGCTATTTAATACGTAATGAAATAGCAGAGATTATGGAGCGCCGGCACGAAGAAAAAGGTCGCGGCATTTATATGTTCAGATTGGATGACGATTGGGTGATTGATGCTACCGAATCAGGCGGTCTTGCGCGTTATATCAACCATTCATGCAATCCTAATTGTGTTGCTGAGACTGTTGAAATTGATCGTGAGAGAAAAATTCTCATCATAGCTAGCCGTGATATTGAACAAGGAGAGGAGGTGAGTTTCGAATTTTCGATTAACATCTTTACCCGTAAGAACTGTAAAGGACTTATTCTAACAGAATCATCTCTTTTCGTCAAAATCTGATCTCTTTCACATAGCTTGGATACAACTACAATTTGGCGCCTGAAGACGATCAGCACAAAATATTGTGTCTTTGTGGTGCACAAAACTGCAGAAAGTGGCTTAATTGATTGCCTTAACCCAATCCCCGCACCCACCTTCACACACACGCCCACACACCCACACACCCACACACTACATCACATAGATATATATATACACTTAACCTATTACAGCAGCCATAATATTGACATCCGTTATTTTCCATTTGAAACAACAATGAACTTCTACAAAATGAATTTTCAAAAGACCTACCTAGATATATTTAGGATCCATATTAATACAATTGTATATAATTATATAAGTAATGAAAATACACACACTGCCAGGATACTACACTGTGTGTGTATGTGTATATATATTAGTAACGATTATTGTTTGTAATTTATGAAAACTTTAAGAGAACTGCAATAAATATACCACACGTTTCTTAATACATAATACAAAAATTTGTTTTAGCGTTGAATTATACTTTGAGAATTATCTTACAAATTATATCCCAACTTATTCAACAATATGAAAAGTCAGGAATCTCTGTCTGTGACTCATGTTTTCTTTTAGTGCTGTATTTTAGAATATAAATAAAACTTATGTAAATGAACTGATGAACATGACAGCGAACCTAAAAACTTCGAATGTTATGTAACCTCAAAACTTAACCGACATTGTTTGCCACATCAACTGTTTGTAACCAAAGAACGTTCTAATTCCAGATCCTTACAAAAGTGAACTCAAAATTTGATGCGAAGCTTTCAGCTACTCTGATCCAAACTTAGCTTAAAGTACTATTTTGTAAGAAGAAAAATCACGTCTCATAGCATCCTTCAAGAAAATTACTAAAGATCCGCCGTTACAGAAGACAAGCCGTTACAATTTGAATCAAGCCTTGAGATAGACTTGGTAGAATCTAATTCTAGTGCTTCCAGAAAACCAAACAAGCTTAAAGTTTGCTTAATATCTACAGTAGGCCAATGGTAAAGAATTAGATGCCGTGGTAGGGGGCAGGGTTTGCCCCTGCTTCATCTCAATTCGTGACTAACGAAAGCACTTATTCAACTACAATGCCAAACAGCAATCATCAGCGTCAGAGGATAAAAACTCAACGTTTCTTTGGGGGCATCAGTCAATTTTAGTCGTCTCAAGGCAGTTGTTACGTGTGCTACTAGCTTTCTTGGCGCTTTATATCGTGCTCGCAGGCGCTCGGCTCTCGAGAGTACACAAAGGATGTGAGAGAAAGCTAAAAAAATCGTGAGACATGCACACCGTGTGGTGTGCAAGCTAGTTATGCTCACTATCTACCCTTAGTATCTCTTTTTTTACTAATCCGCAATCCAATGTAATCTCTGTTTCGTCGTTGCGAGATATGCTCTATGCATCTGTTGCGCATGACAAATTGAGTTCTTTAAAAGACCTTCGCGCGCGTCCTCCTTCAATTCTTCTCTATCCGTTTAAATTGTTGGAGTTTTTCTTGTCTGACATTCATTCGCACACTTATTAATTTAAGCCCTGATGGTTTTAGTTTATCAACTTTACCTCTACAAGCACAGAAAAGTCGCTATCACTCTGGACGATCATGATCATTGTGTTCAGTGAGTGTCCAATTGCGCGACCTCAAATTTGTATATACACTCGTAACTAAGCAGCTCTTTCCTATTGCTGCTGCTGGTTTGTCGGCAAACGCAATCACATCTTAAAGCCAGAGTTCTTTAAGTCCTTTTTGAACAAGTGCGTCATGATTATGTCTCAACTCGACTCTGTGCCTCTCAAAATATGATCTCACACAGACAGATAGAATCAAGACAAGATAAAATAAAACAAAAATGAATTTATAACCAATGAAAAATATGAAAAGCTATCACTAGTGAACCACTCAAATATAGTCTGTGATTTTAACAAAGAGTAAAAGAACTATGATTTTTATTTGCACGTGACGAAGTTGTATTGTAATTTAACTATCTATATAATCAAGATCGACAGATTTAATTATTAATTGGATTTATTTCTATAAGCATGAATTATCCAGACAGTAATAAAACCATCCGTGGCTCTAATTCTCCGAATAATTCGTCAAATATTGTCTCTCGAGGTACATCAAATATTGACCCATCGTCCAGAGGTCTGTATCAAGCTACCACTAGAGGACCTCGCTACACTCAAGTGCGCAGCGACACATGCCAACAACGAATACCAGTGTCCACTGTATCAGCGGCTCTTCGAGGTGATATTACAAGTGGGCAGACCGACAATGGAATGAGACGATCTAGTAGTGCTCGACGACCTTTCCCGTCCATTGCCTGTGGAGAATCCGTACATTCGACAAACACTCAATATTCGCGACAGAACATAGACAATGATCATCAGCATCATCATAGTCGTCAAAATGGTCTAGATACGGGAAATCATTATTCACGGGGCCACCAACATAACAATCGTCCATTTTATAGTTCAACAATGATTGACAGCACCTCTGTTCCACATGATGACACAAGTAATTATGACGATGAAATCAGCGAACGATCATCGATTTCAAATTCAACAAGTGCCAATAATGGGTCGCAATTAGTGCAAAACATTAATCGATCAAGCTCAGCACGTAGCGATAATGGGCTCGATAACAGCTCTGACGACGGCAACGCGGACAATCACTCTATATCCTCTTCATCAACTTTGACCACTATCGTCAACAATGTGAGCAGTGCAAGCAACACTTCAAACTCAAGTACTCGCCTTAGCAGCGACTCTTGGCGCCTACAATCACCCTCAGCTTCGTCGAATTCATTACATTCATCTTCGGGCCATACGGTGACACCAGCTAGCTCATTGTCAACACTGTCAGGTGTCGGCTATGTATCAGCACCGCAATCGCACTACAGAGATCATCGGTACACGTCAAGTGAGACTGGAATACTGAGTCAATCTGATTCTAGACTATCCCCCTCAAAGTCTGCTACACAAGTTTCAACCGATTTGAGTGATAGCAACAAATCAACCGAGCATACTCAACCGACATTGTTAAGATCCAGTGCGTTGTCTAAATCACTCACTAATTCTACCACCAGTGAAACCAGTAACAAGCCCAAGGAGCAGCAAGGACGAGAATTCATTGCGACAACGGTTTGTCATGGATCAATATCATACCTAAACAAAGAAAGTGCTAAAAATGTACCAAGTTCGTCGCAAACAAAAAAGGATTTGCCCATAGTCAGACTGTATGAACGAAAGTCGATCAAAACTTTAGCTCCAGCAGTACCGTTCGGTTATGCGTCACTGAGACCGACGCCGTCGGCATCAAGTCTCCGACAGGGACCTGGTCTGGCTGATCGTCGTGCGGCTAACATTAGTGTCAGTACCACTAAAGCTGCTACATCAACGATTGATACATCTACGTCATCACAGTCGGTTCGATTGCATCAGTCAAGTGATGTCAGCGTAAAGAATATTATCCACAAATTAGATAAACCACTGAGATTGACAACATCGGGTCTTCAATCGTCAAAAGTACTAGAGTCTAAAACATTCGAAGGATCAAGCCCGTCAACCGCATCGTCAGACACCAACCAAGGCAATAGTTCTACTTCGCCCAACATTCAATCGGGATCACCTAAGCACCTCAATGATGCTCTCAAAAGTGAACGTGACTTTTTCGATTATATTGTTTCATTGAGCCCCCCGATAGGATCTAGCGAGTCGGTTCAGAAGCATAATGGATTTCAATTAGATTTGGAGGACGATTCTTTTAGAACTGACGACGCGCAGACTCATAATAATAACTTGGAATCGAAAACAGATCTGACCCTTGTTGCGTCGATCGGTGTATCGTCTTCACAGTCAACGGGAGAGGATAAACAGCGATCGAAAAATGGTCACAACAAATCAGAAGCCAAGAGGTCAGCTTCCGATGAGTTTTGTACAAAAAATGGTCCCACCTCAGAATCTAATGTCGGCCTCCATAATCTTGACGATCTTTGTAATTTGATGCAACAGCTGAGTCAGCTGCGTCAAGCTAATCAAAAACTACAGCGTAAAGTTCAATATTTGGAAGATTTGAAATTTTTACATGATGTTCATCAGGAGCTTGAGCAACAATTCAATTCGACGTATGGTTCGGTTAAGTTAAAAAATATAAGCTCTAAAGAGAATTTTCCGACAAATGAACAAACGAGCACATTATCGGCTGTTCCAGTGTGCTCTATTACAACGAGCCGCGAAAAGGCGCCAATGCGCAGCGATTCAGCAAATCACACAATAGCCATTGAATGTCACACTGACGATCCCAGCAACAGTACAAAGGCAACACCGACAGCAACAACGAATCGGTTGTTCGTCGACAGTCACACGGCAACAGAACGTGGTAGTGACTATACAGACGCGCGTCTTTGTCAAAGCAGCTCCACCAAGCGTTCGAATTCGCCGATCAGCGAAACACGAGCGCAACGCTGGGCACGCAATCGAAGCAAATCTGTTGGTTTTGGGATTGGGAAATTGAACCTGAATGTCAATCAATTGAAAGGAGTCCACAATGTTCATAATCAATTGGACGGGTTGGGAGCGAGTCGTAGATTTCCGTGGACTCGAGTCAAAGAAGCTTTCGTTGGTTGGACTAATGCTAATTCGGCGAGCGGCAATTCGAGCACCATAAACATAGCACAATTGAGTGGTAGTGATCACACTAGCACTGGCAAAAAGTCTGTTGCGCAGGCACAAGTTACTAATTTATCAGAATTTTCGGATTCCGATGAGCAAGCAACCAACAACAGCACCACTGGCGGTGATAACTCGGATGCTCCTCAATCACCGACCGTTCCATGGACACAAAGGGTCAAAACAATCATAGCCGGAACAAATGGGAACAAAAAATCCGCATCGTCGACGTCTATGCATCAGTTGAGCGATGATTCATCAACTGAGCAGCGTAATTCAAATTCAAAAGCAGAAAGTTTTACCGACGACAAAAATAAGCAACAATTAACTATCACTAATCTGAATCATGATGATCACAAACACCATGAACAATTGCACAGACACAGACAAGAGAGCGCTACATCATCTGTTCTGAGTCGACAAGAGTCATACAAGGAGAGCATTCGATCGGCAAACATTGAATTAGAAACTAACAGTGTCACTGTTCCCAAGCTTTATCAATCGTTAGATAAACAGAACTCAATTAGTATTGAGGGTGATGGAACGCAACAGCAAACTTCTCGTGATGCATCCAACTCTCTTGAACCTTCAATCGGATCACAATTGTCCTCACCCAATCCCAAAGTGAGTACGTTAAACTCTGGACCCAGTGTCAATATTAGCAATAAATCAAATCAGAACGCACTGTCACCGCAACAAAATCTATTTAGTTCAACATCACTACATCGCAATCCATCACGATGGAAACAAATGAAGAAAGTATTTACAGTTGATATAAGTACAAAGAATGACCAATCTAACTCAGCACTGCCTAGTGGATCGTCGATATCTACCGAAGCTCATTTTTCTTTTGACAATATCTCATCTATCAATATATCCACTAGCCATTTGAATGATGAATGTGAAAATATCAAGCATGATAGTCTGAAATCTGCCTCACAGAGCTCCTTAAAAATTGACGCAAGCTCAATGGGCAGTCCAGATAATATTCAATCAAGCGATCAGAACATGTGCCAAAAAATACAACCCACATTGAATCGAGCCAAATCGACAGCAACACCAAACAGCCTTTCGTCCAACGTGGACCGTTTCCAAGACAATGAGCCTCTCTCATCTTCCAAGTCGACTCCTGTCGCTAGCATAGTAAACGAGCTTCACAAGAATTTGAGCCAAGATTTTACAAAGAAGATAGCTGAATGGGAGAAGAAAAAGTCTGCTAATGGTGCGGCCAAATCGCCTGACACAGGATCTCCAAAATCTAACCATAGACGTTCATTGAAGGTTACTGGTCAACCTAGAGAGAAAGTAGACATTCAACAGTCACCTTCGAGTGATCAGATCGAACAAAAGGATGCTAAGTCATTTATGACAAATAAATCGGATCGCCAAAAAGTCAATTGGTTAGACAAAGAGCTATTGAAAATCGAACGTGAAAAACTAAGACTTGCCAAGGAATGCCAAAAATACGACGAAAGAGCAGCTAGATTAGTTAAACTCAAAGATTCTGTACTCGGTGTAAATCAAGGCTCTGGCTCTGATAAAAAAGAAGTACTCGTCAAGACAAGGGCCGGAGAGTTTAGGTTCGAGGGTATCTCTCATGATTTCACCAAGAAACTTTATGAATGGGAAACCAAGAGGAATGTAGGTCCTGACATGTCAACTATTGCATTGCTAGATTCGAAAAGTATGGACCGTGAGCACTCAAAAGAAAGTAGCAAAGAAAGCCAACGACAAGGAGATCAAGCCATAAGAAGAAAACGGGTATCACGATCTAGACGCTCAAAAAGAGACAAACAAAAGGATGGTTCGGGCAATCGTAAGAAATCTAGTGCTGGAGACCCGCAAGCTTTACCATCGTATTCGTTATCAAACTTTATTTGGTCAAATAGATCAGAGAATAGTTTCTTTGAAACCAAATTCATCAAACAACAGTTCCTTCAACGACAACCTATCGCCACAGTCAGTGGTCAGTACATACATTCGCCATTCGGTTTTCAATTTCCATCATGTTACTTGCGATCAGGTGCCACTCCGTTGACGATAGCGTCGAGATTACGTCACACGAGTCAAGCTCTGACAGAAGATTTGCAAGGTCAATTCGCACCAGCATTTATGCGTCCTCGCATGGCAGTATCTCTGCCAAACTTGATTGATGCTTCATCGTTGCCAATGGCCATTCCACCAATGCAAGCATTTATTCCAGGAAGAGAATGTCGAGCAATAACTGGACTTGATGAAGATCAAGATTTCAACCGAAGCTCGGGCAAGGGTCAGAGAGCTGGTTCTAGACGCAAACATAGCACTAAAGATTATGATAGCTCACCGGATGATAATTATTATTGTTGGCTAGAAGAAAATATGTATTTACTAGATCAACTACGTTCCAAAGAGGAAATATGCCGGCGTCTCGAGCAGCAATTACAACGTCTCGACGAAGGAATGAACGAAATGACTAAGCAACATGAACTTGAAATGGGTAAATATACATATCACAATCCCGTTGTAAGTTATCAGAGAACCATCATTTCCATTCGTATTTATCTGACCTTCACACGGCGATCTTCTTCGTATGTCACTTTACTATCTGATTGATTTACTAGAGCGCTATAGGGAGAAACTATGGGATATCCATAAGCTACAATCAAAGCCGATGGAGTTGGAAACATCGTTAAAACTCATGACAGAGCTCAAAACGAAGATTGACGAGCTGAAGGCTTGCGGCGAAAGATTAAAATCGGATAAACAGGCCCTTGAAGATAGTTTCCGGTATCACAGCCAGCAGCAGGCGAACCTTACGGCAAATCTCATGGATAAAATGAAAGATCTGCAGCATCTCACGCTGACAAAGTACTGTCTTGGACATCAAAGCCCATCATCGACTAATAGACGATCCAAATTGTTCATATCATGTGGAATTGATTCCATAAGAAAAATGCACGAGTTAACCACACAACTCATGCTGCAGGTACGTTGAAAATCAATGCAAAAATCTAAATGATTACATCACCTCGCTATTCAGACACACTAATCATACATATCGTTGTTGTTGATATTTTACCATATCAAATAAATCCATAAGGCTAAGAGTCTAGAGAACCGTCTGGCTGAACGAACAAGACAAATGTGTCAATTGCGTTGTGCTTTAATCGACAGGTAACTCATCTATCTCTTTGAAACTATCAACGTAATCAATATTCTTTTGATTAATCAGTTTTCTTGACTTACGCCTTGTTGTTGACATCTATTATAGTGATGTGAGGGCTATGCGCTTGCAAACTGAATTCCAGAGCGTGAAATGGCAAACAACCAAGAGAGCTGCTCTTAGGAGAAGTCAATTTGGAAATAAACGAAGCTGGAGTTCGTCTGAAAGACTATTCCATCGTATGGTTGAGGTAAGTTATTGGGTCTACTGTTTTGCTCATATTAGTAATGTTATTGATATAAGATTGCTTAGGACTCAGAAACACATATCAATAATGCTTCACTGTGCTTTATACAACTCCAGAAGGACAAAGATTTACAAGAGACCGATAACAAGAAGCAATCTCTGAATTCGAGCAATTTGTTAAGGTCAGACCAAGAAGGCCAACTGACAGTCCGAGATTTCAGCCATCAAATGTTGATGGATGAGGAATGCGTAGGCTCCATAAGCGATACAATCCAACAGCTCAAATTGGAAATAATGAAATTAGGGGCTCAAGACAAACCAGTAGCTACTAGTGAGGATGAGGACGATTCTTCTTCGATTGATCAGCACAAAGAAACATCACACACTAGTCTCACGAAATTTCCCAATGCACAAAATTCTTGTGATGCTATTACTTCTTCTAGTGAGGCGCCAGGTGAACCATCGACACCTAGCGCCTCATCGTCGTCGGCTGTGTCGAACGAGACTCCAAAGCATAGTTTTGACAATATGAGTAGCTTGAGTGGCGGACATGAAATGACCAGCGAAAGTTCAGGCGGTGTATATGCGAGCAGTTACTCTGATTTGAGGACTGACCAAAGTGGATGTGGCGCTAAAAGTGATACCTTTACCGCGACCCATCAATCTAGGATTAGGACGCGACGAGCATTGACACGCTTGACCTCAGGCTCGCCAGCTACTAATGCGGGTCATTCCCCACCAACTCGTTATAGTGCTCGTTATATAACAGGTATAGGCCGGGGCGCTACGGTTAGTCCGTTAATCTTGGCCAATGCATTAGCGACCTCAACATCATCAGAAAATTCTTCAATCATCGAAGAGGAAGTTGACAGTAGCGTTCGGCCTTGGTCTGGAATATCGCCAACTCAGCAACAATCACATCCAGTGAGAGCTCGTCGTGCACCGAATTCATCAATGTTGCGTGCTCTACCGAGCAGTCCTATCGGCCAATTTTCGCCGTCAGAACATCGTGAGATTATGAGAGAATTAAGTTCCTCTAGCGAACATCCGGCCAGCAGGCAATTCATTGACCCAACGTCGATTGGGCCACCGTTTGGAACATCAGGGACAGCACCATCGTCGTCGGCATCGCTAACATCTCGCCGTGGACGCTTATTGCCGAGTATGTTATCTCGAGCAGCGTGCCTACCATCATCGACCAGGTCAAGCAGTGACATAACAACAACGACAACAACTGACTCTTGGACGGACTTCTGCCATAACAACGCTAACAATGACGACGAACCCGAGCCTGTGGCCTCTAGTGGCGGAAGTCAGCAGTATGAAGGATATTATGATTCGTGTGATATTAATACGTTCGACACGACCACTGCGAATACAACAACTCGAACGGAAGAGTCAGGCGAAAGTCTGATGACAGAGAATGCCAGTTCAACTGATGTTCTCAACAGAGTTGGAGTCAGTGAGGCTAGCAGTAGTACGAGCAGTAATTTGAGGACTGACGAGCATGACTCAGACTTGGTTATACTGGGATCTCCACTTAACGAAGCGAGCACCAACAAGACATGCCCTGTTGGCACAAACAGAACAACGGCCTTTGGCAAGACATCAAGGCCAAGCGCTTCATCAGCGACGGGCTCTAACATGACAGTGTCGTCATCGCAAGGAAGTCTAGTAGTGTTCGACGACTACGACAACGATGGCGGTGGCATTGGTGGTGGTGATGACGATGACGATGAACCCCTAGTTGTGATAGCTCCGCCCGCGCCAGAATTGGTGTCCGACAATTGCGTATCAGCCGATGTAGGATTATCGCTGACAGCTGAAATTGACACTGGTGGGCAGCAACAAGATATGGACCGTCAAAAAGTGACAATGAGCTCATCGTTGTTGCATCGTGATGCTGATCAGAGCAGCATTCCATCGGTGAGCACTACAATACTTGTTGTCAAAGGCGATGACGATCTCGATGAGACTCGGCATGAGGACAAAAGTGAACTTCTGATCGACAATGAAAACCAAACTGAGTCTACGGGAGGCGTTCCATCGAAAAGTGCATTGCCAAAGTCTAAATTGGCTGACACAAACGATGGTATGAGTTCAGCTTTTGACAAGCCTAAAAGAAGATTGCGACCAAAGCGGCCAGACGTACAGCCAACGGGCAAAGTGAAGGACGATATTAGAGCGCCTGCAGACGACGCAGCCACCAGCTCCTCATTCACAATAATCTTAAACAATCCACAGAAAGCGAAGCCGGAACAACAGCATCAGAAGAGTACTCGTGAATAATGAACGTGCTACTACAAAGGATACGATCACGTCACATTTAATAATAAACTCCTGTTGATAAAAATCTAGACTGCCGAATTTTTCCATATAAATCACTTTTGAGTGTCGAATGAATTGCAATACTTTTGTGCTCTTACTGTGAGTGGTTGGGAAGGTTTAATCTATGGGAATAGCATGATCACATATCTAGCGATATGGGACTGGAATGTGACCAAGCTTTAGTCTTATCTGCTGCCATTGAAACGTGCTTGGCTTGCATGAAATGGATTCACAGAATCGCACACGTATACTCACACACGATCGAATAGATAGATGCCTGGAATCAAATATCGACAGCTATTTGATCAAGTGATAGTGGATGGACATAAATTTTGTTTCCTCTAACTGAGTCAAATGATCGCAAATGTGTAACATTGTGATACGCTTATTGAGATTAGAGAGAGAGAGAGAGGGATCACAACAAGCCGGCAGTACAATTGATTAATTGCCATTCGACTGGTCATTTAAACGACCGAGTCTATGATCACATGAGTACCAAATCAAGCGCCGTTAATGACTCATCGCGCCATCATTCTAGACCCGTTGGTTGTGTCGGTGACTGGCTATCAAATATCAGTCGTTCACTTTATGAGCGCAAATAATGCTAACTAGTTCACGCCAGATTGTGGCCGTGTAGGGTAGCTTATATCTTCATCATTGGCTCAGTCCGGGTGTGTTATAATTTGAGATATACGGACCTAACCAGGCTCATGCATTATGGCTGACTGATTCCGCATCGTTAGTGTATCAGTGGACGTGACAGTCAGTGATCAAGGGCGACGGAAGTACGCTTGAAAGGTACACACTGGTGCGCCCATAAATTGGTGCAGACTCCAAAAGCAAATAGGATGGATGGCCCAAGGCGTCCGAGCTGTCGTTGTTGTCGCCTCCGGACAGTCAATGAGAGGGTCCAATTGGATCATGGATGCGTGAATCATTCGTGCGTTGCACGGCCACACATTGAATGGCCAATTTGAGGCTCTTTTCCCTCTTCTTCATTCTATCTTGTTCCTCTTTTGCTTATGCATTCTCTGTGTGCTCGTTCATATGCATGTTTGTGTACTAAAAGATGTGTTGCAAGCATAAATACAGTCAAAGTGATGATGGCAACAGGGATAACGATTCTCATCGCTCACTTATGACGCTGCTCTATCTCGTCGCGTTAATCAATATTCTGACATGAAAAGTTTATGGTAGACAAAATTTACAGCGGTGTATGTTACATTGAGACAAAATTAATAATCGAGCACAGACTTAGGGATGGAAAAAGGAAGAAGGAGAGCTCACACGCTAGACCTTCTGATATCTCAAGTCGGAAACCCTGCAAATGTTGCCTAACAATGTAGCGAAAGAAGATCATTCTCTCTCTCTAGCTCGCTCTGCTACTCACTCACAACTATTATATCACAAGCACACACATCACTACACAAGCTTCACAGTAGAGCTCGTTTGTCACGGGCCTCTCTAGACTGGGAGTTCGTGTCTCAAGGTTTGGACGTCTCAAGCGACCAGTCTGTGAATCGAGTGAACATCGATAGCACACTAGCAGTAGTAACAAGATAGGACGGCATCGGCAATAGCAATTCAGTATGTGACGAGCTACGTGCACTCACGCATGATCATCTTGATCGCCTTGATGGCACGCACCACCAAAGATCGGTTGCCTGCACCTTCGATTGTATTGAGACGACGGCAGCAGCAACTCTTGACATTGCTGTTGTCGTTGTTGTTTTTGGCTTGGAAGACCAGATTTACGCTCGATATGTACGTGAGCGTGCGTGTGTGTTTCAAGTGTGTTCTTGTGCCTAGTAAGATTTCATTATGTTGCTCGCGTCGAGTACACTGTTGGAACGTCCTCTGCAACGACATTGGCGGCTTTACATGGGTGCCTCACGTCAAGCTTACGAGCTCAGCTCTGCTCGGCTCTGTTCGGCACAATCTAGTTCGATTCAGTTTTATTCAGACCTGCTTAGCTCTTCTCGACTCAACCGACTGTGTATGCAACGCCGAGCATATGCACACTTGGCTTCAAACTCGTGCCTCAAGGTGCCTCGGTTATCTTGGCTAGCTGGCTGCCCTTAAAGCTCAATCGGACAACCGAATGTTTCATGTTGAGTACACTTTGGCTCCTTTTCACTTCGAACGCAAATACACACACGGGTATATTGGGTATATATATATATATATATATATACACCCGAACGCATAAAGCAAGCCAAGAAGAGTATCCTTCGGCTTTTGCAAAGGTTGTTTGCAATGGTGCACATTTGTTTGTGTACGTGCTTGATCGTGAGACGCACTCTTGAGAGTCGTGGATTGCATACGTGTGCTTGTTGCCTTCGACGAGTTTATGCGTGTTGTCCTTGTCCTTGTTGTTGTTTAACAGCATATACAACTAAACTACGACACAACTACGACACACACGTACACTCTCCAGCGAAAGCGCTGGAATGCGTGAGGAAAAGGCAGGCTAACAACAAAAGTGCACTCGCAAATATCATGCTCACAACAAGGAACACGCGTGAATTGCTTACAAACAGCGGACACGTAGATGCGTAAGATCGCGAACGGCCCGCTAGCGTTCGAGAAGAGCAACGAAATGCAAAAAAGAGGAGCCCAAACGAAACGGACCGCCATCGGAGTCAAGTTGAATCGAATCGACTGGAATTAAGTTGCATTTACGATCGAGTCGCAAATTCATGAACTTGCAACTAAGTCGATACCCAGCAACACTCTTCTGCCCAATGAGAGTCCATGAGTGCGTCGGACAGATGCTCTTTTATTCTATTTCAACAACATGGTGTTGTACTGATGCATACGACATGGTGCTGTACGCCTGTTACAGTGTCATTTCCACTGTCATTGAAAGAGGAGCCGCTCACGTGCTGACATCACTCCCGTACATTGTTGGAGTGATTATCCCAAGTGATGTAAGCAACTGACTTTAGCTCACATGCCATAACAGGCTAGCTAACTACAGTGTCGTGCGAGTTGAAAGACTTGACAATTTTATAGGACGTCAAGCTGAATGAGGGCATTCCGATAATGTATGTTGATTTTTGTCTTCATTCTTTTTTTGCATGTCATCACTGTCGTTAGGTCAATGTTATAGATGTTTGATCATTAGTGTCGACACCTACACCCTGTGATGTGCCATAACGATGTTCTGTTTCATGTATGCATCACCGTAGGCACGTCGCTTTTAGCTTTTATGTCAATGGTTGCCGAAATGGTTTCAAAGATTGAAGAATGTTTATATAAAAAATGTTCACGCTGAACGAATTATCGTGAGTGACAACAATTGGTCCACTTCAAATCGAACGTTGATAAGAAGAAAATATTCAGATAGTATTCGTCTTGTGGACACAAAGCAAAGCGTAAACACAAATCTTATCTGTTATAGAAGAAACTCTTGACTTAAAAATTTGAGTGTGTGAGTGGAAAGATTATCAAGTTTCTTTGGAGAAATATAAGCCTCTATTTATATAATAATGAAGAGAAAACAGAAGAAGGATAGAAGAAGCTGAAGAGGCGGCTTAAAAGTGAAAATAAATAATAAAAAAAGGAGCGCGTGTTGGTGAGCGGACCCTTAGCCAAAAGGAAGCTCCAGTCAATTAATCATCGAATGTTCCTAGGCAAGCACTAGTGCGCAAGAATAACGCTTGCTTCCATTATCGCTATCGTCATCGACCATAACCAGCCTTACAGTTCGATGGTGCACACAGTCAGCGTCTCACGTAGTTAGTTGTAGAAGAGGCCGGCACAAGCATCAGCTGGTTGTTGTTGTTGGTTGGCCTTTCAGAGGCTGAGCCAAGGCTCTTCTACTTAAAATCATGCGCCCCAAAAGATCATCTAAAGAGTGTGTCTCTTGTGGCTGCGACGAACCATTTCCGACCAAGACGACGAGCGCGATCTATTTTGCGCGCGTCATCTTGCTCTCGGCATTGTCGACTCGTGAATCATCGCCATCACGCCAGCATTGTGTGTAATGCTGCCACAGCCCATGAGTGGCGCCACACATAAAATGGGTCCGCACGCGCATCCAAGGGCGCGCTCGCTTTAGCCTGGACCTTCTTTTCGCAGGCGCTGTCGCAAGCGCGTTATCAATGTCTTGCTTTCTCGTATGTGCCTCGAATAGAAAACACTGCATGAAGTGAATACGGACAAGCTGAAGATTGAATTGTTAGTCAGCGATGACAACAACAACGACAACAACACCAGGTCTTTCATTTGCCGGAGACAATAGATTTGTGCGTTCAAATGGATGTGGCAGTGTCGCGGCAGCAGTCAACTTGAGCCTACAATTTGCCTGCTACTAGCGACCGGTTGTGAGCAGTTGAGTCCGTGAAATTGAGACAATGTGCACGCTGCACTAATATAACTAAGCCCGCTAGTGATTAGTTATTCCTCCTCTTTCTTTGACTCATTCCTTTCTTTTCTTTTTGCATTGTCTGTCATCGTTTCATTTCGTTTCTTTTATATCTTTACTACCAACTTTGTGGTTCTCTAAGAGTTGTTCATTACGATTCAGCTAGACTGCACAAAGTCTATGTATGAGCTTTGGGGCTCCTGAACACGCTGAGCAAGAACAAAGATCGAAAGAACAACAAAGCTAAAGGTGGAAGCCGCTGAAATTGTCCGCTCTAGTGACCGGCATTCAGCGAACAAGTTGCACGTGAGCTCGTGGACAATCGTTCGCGAAAACAATGCTGTTCTTGTTGTTGTTGTTGCACACTATGTAAGCGCTATTACATGTCGGCATGTGTGTTTCGAAATGCACACATGTTTACAAGCCTCAAAGTGTGTGCGACGACGAGCTGCTTCATTTAATGTTCACAATATATAATTAAATGTCATTATCATCAGAGAACGTGTGACTCAGCAGCAGCAGTGTCTGTTCACTTTACACGACACTGCGCGCAATTAATGTTTTTAATTAATAAAATAACGAAACAATTGTAACTGTACGCATAACAATCAACGTGAAGATGTACGTATGTACGTGAACTAAAAAAAATGTAAATGTCAACACGTATTCCAAATATATATCTACCCGAAACTGTTCCCGAGTAAGAGAGTGTCAGGGGAGATTGTCCTAGACATTGCAAATTCAATTGCAATTGCAGCTGCCGCCTCTACAGCTGCAATGTTGCTGACCGATGTTCATGCACTTGGTCGGCAACTTAAGCCGACAATAGGAACCTGACACACTTGTTCAGTTCAGTTCAACTCTGATGCAATCGATAGCGGCGTGCAGATAAACGGCGAACAAGTGGTGTTGAGGTGCCAGTCACACATGCCACTCACTCAGTTCTCACAGTAGAAGGAGACTTCACTCTCTATCCACACTGTTGGGTGTTTGGCCACTCAACATTACGAAATTTGCCGTGAGCATTCACATACACTCACACACGGAGCCAAAGCTAGGACTATAGATTACTGTGGCGTGCTTTACAAGCACGCACACTTAGCATCCGGAACACGCCTCACTGAAAGAGTGAGTGCCCGTTTGGGGTGAAGTGGAGGGCGTGGCGAGTTATTAATAGTTTCTAGATGTCACACAAACTGGCACGCGAGCCAGCCGACCATCCTTTGCTTGGCCACACGTGTGAACTCTGTTGAGTCGGTGACTGTCTGGCTGACTGACTACACCTGAGTGGCACCTGTAATACTGGTACTGCCATGATGTTTCAGCTAACAGAAAGTGCCTGGGCGGTGCCTGTATATGTTTGGCATCTGGCATACGTATACACCAAATCTCATTGACGGAGGAATAACAATGGCAAGAAATAAAAGTCCGAGGAAACGACTTTTGACATAAGCTTTGAGCTTAGAGTGATCGTAGAAATAAGTGCGAGTGTCTTTGATTGGGCAATAGAATTGAGAAGTTTCAAGTTGAAAGTTTGATGTGATACTGAAATATGTTGGACAGACATGACGCACGTCCTTAGCTAAATTTGTAGAAATCTCTTGTAGAACCAATCAGTTTTGTATACGTGTGTCAGTAGCAGGTTAAATTGTTTTTGAACACAGTCAAACAGTAACAGTAGAGGTGAGTGATACGCTCGTGAGTGTGAAGTCCATGGAAAAATAGGGAAACATTGCTATACATCAAGCAAAGCGATCAAGAACGTTATCCTCAAAGCTATAGCTGTAGCTTTAAAGGACAATATGGTGGCTGAACCGACCAACAGACAGATCTGACCATCTGACAAGCGGCAGTTGTTGCACCTGCATTAAACCTGTAATGCACCTGTAAAGCTCGTGGTAAGTTCGGATAGCTTGAGCCGAGAAGGAGGGAGAGAGAGAAGGAGAGAGGGACTTTCTTCTTTTGCAGAGATTTACTGTGAAACGGTCGATGACTGGCTGACATGGCACAAATAAAACAGGAAACAGCAGCAGTCAGCTCTGTCTACTAACACTGAAAGAGAATAGCACACTGCATAGCATATAGCAATATAGCATAGCATAGAGAATAGCATATATTTCAGACAAGAAAGTAGCGCCAGAGATCACAGCAGCCCATGATGGCACCCGACGCGCGAGCCAAGATCGATGATTGTGCTTAGTGTGTGCAATACACAGATAGGGCAGCAGCACAGCAATGCAGCAACGTCAATTGGGCGCCATAGAGTCTGGGTTACTGCTCTCACGAGCTCACTGAGAAGCAGCTCAAAGTAGAGAAAGTAAGCAAGAAGCGGAAGCAAGCAAAAGAAAAAAGCATCAGAGAGAGAGAGAGAGAGAGAGAGAGAGAAAGAGAGAAGAAACGTACACCTGAGGGCGCCTCACTCGCTTTGCCTTGCGTTATATTCGTGCCGTCTGACTATTGTGTCATGAGTATGTGTGTGTGTGTGTGTGTAAAGACAGCGTCAGGGAAGGCAACTTGAGACTTAGCCATCTCAAGCTGCATTTTTCTTTGTGTGTGTGTGGGGGGGGGGGGGCGAGCGTGCACGCGCACGTGCCGTTCGGTTGGTTGGGGATCTCATCATGCGGTCATCGCTCATTGTCTCTAGCTCTCTCACTGTTTGGTGTAGCTCTTTGAGAAAAAGAGAAAGAAGTCGTGGCGTGGCGCGGGCTCTCACGATGTGTAGTTTGGTGGTGAGTCGAATTTATGGCTTGCAAACTGCATACAGTTGAAAATGACTGCAAATATTGAGCCGGGGCGAGCGCTACAGGAAGCGACCAGAAGCTCAGGAGCCACCCGCTGACATTGAGCCCGACTTTCGCTTTTGGCCTGATTGTAGCCAGCCATTCTCTTTTGCCCAGCAAACTAATCGCTTCTATCAGCCCATAGGAAGTCCCTCACTCTCGCCCTCTTTACTCGTTTCTATTTGCCTCTTACGGTTTATGTTCATCATCGAAATGTACTCACCTTTTGTGCTGTGCTCACTCAACTTGCTCGTTATCGCTCGTTCCTTTTTGTGAGTGATGGTTTGCACACTTACTACGTTATGCAATGCGGCAAGTGTATGAGAGTCCGATTTGAACAATACATTCTATAGCACAGCCATGATACGTGTTTTATCGATAGAATCGTTTCCTTGTTGTGAAGAAGCCAGCATTGAAAGCTTATTTAATAAGAAAGCGATAATGTCGTTCGACATTTCGATTCCATTTCCACCATAGAATATATATAAAGATTTATCCACGATCACAGTATCTGTTCGAGATATGATTTGGTGGCTCAAAAATGTTGAACATTGCTTGAAACGATTGTCTGATAAGTGATAAATTTGTTGCAGGTACTCATCAATGTCCAATTGTTACTCAAGAATACTGGCTCATCATTAAGACTTCAATGCACCAACTAGTGCGTGCATTGAAGCATGTTCATAATTGTTATCATATCTCCTTCAGGTTTCAAAATTCATCTCATTGGCCATTGTACGTTTATGTTCGATGATAGCTGTCATTGCAAAGTCCGCATGACAATAGACACGCTCACCTCAACGTTCTGATGCATAATCATTCTCTCTCTCTCTCTCTCTCTCTAGTCCTGAAAATTCCCATTTCGTTCTTACATTCAGCTTAGTTATCGATCGCCATCAATTAGTTCGACACAATAATTCCACTCTATTGTCTTCAAGCTACATTTACCATTGAGGCATTGCACGATTAATGGTTACCAGAGTCTCATTTAGCATGTCACACGTCCATCTGACACATATCGTGCCTTGCTATTCTATCGATTGTATTGTAAGTATGCGGAGATGTTGAAGCCCCAGTTATTAGCCAAACTGTGACGAACAATAGTCACTTGTAAGCTTGTCAGCATGACAACGGACGAAACTATTAATCTGAAAGGGATCGTGAGGCTATTTGTTGGAGTGTTCATCTAATGTAACATCAGGTTGGCATTTTTAGAGAAAAGGGACTTATTGATACAGTTTGAGCAACTTTTAGTATCAATTTTGATCACGTCAGGCTGATAGAATAAGTTCGAGTTTATTGTAAAAACAACAAAATGTCAAGGAGAACATTTTTAATTATGATTTATTTTTGCCTGTGCACTAGGTCAGTGAGTGCCATAACGAAGCGAGAGAGCACGCGAAGTGGAACACATCTGATTGTTAGCACTGTCGAGATGGCCCCATTCATGATGAAGCGCACCAATACGACCGATGGCACAATTGAGTGGTTTGGTTACTGCATCGACTTATTTGAAGAATTGATCAAGTTTTTGCCCTACAAAGTGACTTATGAAATATATGAAGTAGCTGACGGTTTTTTTGGAACAAAGATAGAACTACCCCCTCAGAATTTGAATGAAGTGACACCAACAGCACCAACGACGAGTTCTCCGAACGTTAACAAGACCAACTCAATTAATGTCGACACGAACAACAAAAACGAGCGCACGCGAACCAACAATGGTAAAGGATCTGCGAATAGTCTGACATCAAGATGGACAGGTTTGATAGGTGAGCTTCAATCAGGTCATGCAGATTTAGCTTTGGCCCCGATGGCAGTGATGGCCGAACGTGAGCTTGTCATCGATTACACGGTGCCTTTTTACGACTTGGTCGGAATTCAAATATTGCTTAAACGTGCAGTGGTGCCGTCGCAATGGTTCAAATTTTTGACAGTGCTTGAGGACGAAGTCTGGCTCTCAATAACGGTCGCATATGTGGTCACATCATTCATTATGTATTTGTTCGATCGGCTTAGTCCGTACAGTCATCATAATCGCAAACGCATACACAAAGCGCGTGCAAAATCACAGGCTAAATCTAAAACCGCAGCAACGCAACCTCCACTGGTAACTAACGACAACAATCATAAACTGCTGTCACAGAAGTTGCCTGACCTCAACTTGACGCATCGATACGACTATTTCAGCAACAACAGCAATAATCTAAGTGAGACTTTTTACGGAATAAAAAAGGTGGCCACATTTCGACGGGCTGCACCAATGATGAACACTCGAATTCATCCGAGCGTGAGCTCCACGCAAGCTCTTGTAGGATTGGACACGCCAGTGTTTACGGTCAGCGACGAGTTACGTCCGTTAAGTTTTGTGCGTCACCGAAGTCGGCCGTGGCTGAGCGATCATCATGGCAACATCACAACTGCACCGGCTCGGCCTCGCAGTGATACCAGTGATGGTAAACACAGCATCATCGATCGCAGTGACAGTGACACCGACGATGATGACAGTGACGACGAGAAGCCAGATTTCAGTCTCAAAGAGAGCTTGTGGTTTTGCATCACAAGTTTGACTCCGCAAGGCGGTGGCGAGGCACCTCTCAATTTAAGTGGACGTATCGTGGCCGGCGCCTGGTGGCTATTTTGTTTCATCATCACCGCCTCGTACACGGCCAATTTAGCTGCCTTTCTCACGGTGTCTCGTCTCGACATACCGATCGAGTCACTTGATGATTTGGCCGCCCAGTACAAGATCAAGTACGCACCGGCCGAGGGCACAGCCGCGGCATCCTATTTCGAGCGCATGGCCTACATTGAGGAAAAGTTCTACACAATATGGAAGGGCATGGCACTGGACGATTCTTTGGAAGAGCAGGAGCGTGCAAAATTTGCCGTCTGGGACTATCCGATCAGTGATAAGTACACGAAAATCTGGAAACAAATCCAACAAACCACAATGCCCGTCTCATTTGATACGGGCTTGGCGCGAGTCAAAGCGAGTACACTGAACGACGGATTTGCACTGATTGGTGATGCTAATTTTGTCAAGTACGCCGTTATGACCGATTGCGATCTCAAGGCAGTCGGCGAAGAGTTTAGTCGCAAACCGGTGGCGCTGGCCGTACGCAAGGGTGACCTGCGACTGCGTGACGATCTGAGCTTGGCTATTCTGAAGCTGATCAATCAACGTTACATGGAAGTGTTGCGCGAACGCTGGTGGACCAATAATCCCAATCGACTCGAGTGTAATCGTAACGACGAAACAGAAGGCATTTCCATCGACAATATCGGCGGAGTTTTCGTGATTATATTGACTGGCATCGTTGTGTCGTTTATTGCATTGGCCTTTGAGCGATGGCTATTATGGAAACAAAAGTGAGGCTTATTTCTCGTTCATGTAACAATTATCAGTTACTTTTACCTTGAACTTAAACAGTATAGGGATGCACAACTAGACCTATCGCTGATATTTTGAGTCGGTTTGGTCATGTTGTGATGCTGGGCCTCTTAGGTTTGATCAAGTATCCACCATCGATCACCAAGTTTGTGCTGATAATTTAATGACAAGTGAAGAATGAAAATTAGTGAAACGTGTGTTTGATTGTACGATCAATTGATGTGTCATGTTGATGTCTGGAACTTACCCTGTTATGTACTGGGGTTTGTTCGATGCAAGAAAGTAAATTGCATTTGCTATCTCCTCAGGGCGACCAGCTCTCTGTGTCAGGCACAAACGTTGACCGGCGTCTCGCATTAGCGTAGCACTCTTAGCATCTGTGACGGTTGGTCCCGGTAGCACATTGTTGACACGTATATCTGGGCACAAATCAGTGGCCAGACATTCGCCAAACATGGACAGTGCTGATTTGCTGCAACAGTAAGCAAATCCGATATCTGACGGTCTTGTCGATGCAATGCTACATAGTTTTTATTCATGTAGTGGCAGAGAACAAGCCAGAGAATAGGTCATGATCAATTCATATGCTGCAATTCATCAATTATGATTGCTCGTTACATACCTCGATACATTGACGATGGAGCCTTTGGTTGCTCTGAGGTGAGGAACAGCATTCAAGGTGAGCCTGATTGTGGAATCTAAATTGATGGTCATCGCTTGACGATAAACGGAGTAACATGTCGGATCGTTGCCAGAAGTTGGACCAATTTTTCTGTGTGTGCGACCAGCATTATTGACCAAAACATCGAGACGTTCGAATCTCTCAAGTGTTCTCTCTAGAATCGAATCAACATTGACGGGATCTTTGAAGTCGGCAACCACACCTAGAGGCTGTCAATACATTCATTTCAATTGAAATGGTACATGAATTAGTGTGACACAATGTTGATATGAAGTGTTACTCACACATGACTTTACCAAACAATTAATGACCTGAGTAATCTAAACCAACCTCAGGAACCACAGGGGATTTTTGCCTGATGCTATCCACTACGCGATCGACGTTTGCCGAATCACTTCCAGTGACAACTACATGATATCCTCTATCGGCGAACAAATTCGCTGTCGACTCACCAATTCCAGATGTGGATCCAGTCACTATCACAACAGACATTGCCGATAAATGTTAAGAAATAGAATTCGTATCATACAACTACCAACACTTAAACCCTCAACATGTGATATATGACTAGACCTGTTCAATGGCAAGCACCACGTGTCTTCGACCCTCACATAGCTGATAATCTTGAATATGGTCAACAATTAGATGCTCAAAGATAATAACAGCTGCTTATTTGAAAGCTCTGAATCAGCCTCTGATCGAATTAACTTCTATTGCTAAGATTTTGTTTAATTGACTTCATTTGCTTAGCCGATTCTGCTACGAACTAAACTGCAGATAAGAGTGATGCTATCAGCTGGAATCAAAACTTTCAGACGAGAATTTGAGATTCAACAATGTGTGGTGATTGTTTTATTGTTACTATTTGATAGAAAACCAATTGTTTCGTTCCGCATAGTATGTTTTCTTAGTCATTTTAATTCTAACCTAGACAGTTGTTCATCATTTGAGTGGTGACAATTGTCATACCGTCAACAAACTAGAAAACAAGTGTTCGTTTTGTCAATCAACGCTAACCAAAAGATCTCTAGAATATGGAATCACCGCAAGGATTCACCTATCCATGGGAATACAACTTTCCACCCTTCTTCACAATTCAGCCTAATATTGAAACTAGACGCAAGCAGCTCGAGGCCTGGCGCTCGCTCATCATTGACTTTTGTGTGTCAAAGAACATTCACCAGCTGAATATCAGAGAATGGCTCGGCAAGTCACCGTTCGCCAACGATTCCATTGATAGGCGACTCACGCTAGATGCATTAAAACTCATTATTAACAGCCTATCTGAAAAGAAGTTTGCCGAATGGACTGACAAGCAACACGAGTCCTGTATTATCTACTGGCGCCCGCCCGTTCAATGGGCCCAAATTGTATACGACTATGTTAAGAAGCAGTCATTACACAATTCTGTTCTAACTTCCTATGAACTTTTGAATAGCAACGAGACAAAAGATTGCGAATTTCACGGTATGGACGAGACAGTCTTTCTCAAAGCAATCAAAATATTGGAGCGCGACGGTAAGGCCGCAATCATCGAGTTAGATGGAAGCAAAGGAGTTAAATTTGTATAATAACGCATCACCCGCATTTGAAACCTTGTGATGGCGTACCATGGCACATTCTTCTTGCATTTCAGAGAACTGACTTGTGAATGAATTAACAATGGATTCCCATTATATTTTGTTAATATATCGAGTGATTTTTTATTAAACTAGTTGACACTAGTTATACTAAACTTTGATACTTGTAGAGCGTGTTCGTTGTGCTTCGAAATGAAGTATTTTTTGAAAAACAAATGATCATCGATTGAATAGCAATGAATTGTTGGCTGTACGTTGCACTGTTCGCACGAATAACAATCAGCGTGATAGTTTTGGCCTATGCGCGTGCGCCAACAACGCTTTCTATTGTTTCAATATCTTCATCTAATGGAGTGATTGCTTTCTTGTATCGGACACAAATCGGAGTAAAACTTCGATGATAATCGCTCACAAAATAAATTCGGCCACTACGATGGATGGTGAATTTGACATTTTCCTAACAAATGTCACACTTGGAGCACGACACATGATAGAATTTGTCCAACGCCTAGACCGTAGTGTTCCTCAAATGTTATGGTTTATAACGAGTCGACGAAAATTAGGACGTTGTGTTACAACCTGGGTGATAACAGCCGAGCAACTATCCATAATTTCCACTCGTATTTTCACTAGATTCAATCTATTTGAAGCACAAAAAGCAAGAGTGAAACAAAAATGCTCTCTTATATTTTATGTTCGCTGCCGAGTGCATTGTTGCCAGTAATTCTCCTCTACTTTTTAGTCTTGACAGTCAATTTCTTTGCTTCCGTGTGAAAGGTGAGCCATCGGGGACGTCCATCGACTTGCCTTGGCCGAATGTCGGGCCGAAAGCGCTGCCGTCGTTGTCAGCACACACTCACAACGATGACCTAGTCCTCCTCAATGAGACGAAAAGGGGAATAAATAAGAGAAAAATGTAAACAATGGAAAAGTTTTTAACAAAAAAGTAAACTCGCACGAACAAATAAATAGTCAGGCAAACACGAGAACGGACATGAGTGCACGAGTACATCACGAGAGTGCATCAGTTTTGTAGGTTTTAACGTCCAACAACCAATGGAACGATTGTGTCGGACGTGAAAGTTTATGAGACCCAACACAGGCCAAACTTCGTCATTTTCGTCTTTGTGTGCTCAATCAGCCTGCTAGCTATCAGGTTTGCCTTTGTCTAGAATTGTCCTGTTGTTCACTTGCACTATCATCCTCGAATAGTTTATTTGTTCTTAAGTTCTGTTTCGTGACCAACGCTCATGACACATGCTCCATGGTGGTGGCCACTGCAACTACACCTGCCACTGTTATGTGGAGGTGCTTGTTTTGTGAATACTCTTCTGTGCTGCAGTGCTTGTTTGTTCAGTGATAGTCTAGAGCACACGAACGAGCTTGCTTGTGTGCGCGTGCGTGTAGGACTCGAACTTAACGAGAGCTAATTTGATACCTGGAATCGAATCGTTCAGGCTTCATGAAGGCTTGCACCCTGAGTATACCCCTGAAACTAAAGTGCCTCACAATCAGCAATTGCTGTTCTGACGACTCTCTCGTTGACTTGCAATCAGATCAGACCAGATCCAATCGGACCAATTTGTCTGGATCGATCTCAGCTCGGGTCAAAACTAGTATCCAAGTCGAAGAGTGCGACTCAACAACTGCCACGTACAACATGACAGGTGCATGCAGAATGTGTGCTCGATTAACACCTGACGCTCGATGACAACTCGATTGCTGCACTAACTTGTTAGCGTGAACTTACTACTGCAAATGTAAGCGTCAGTAGGTGTAAGCATGAGCGATTTGCCACGTAGCACGTGCTCATTTCCCGACCATATTGAGCACATACTGTCGGGCACGGCTGTTCGTCATGTGCCGACGACACTCGTTCCGTCGTGACAGCTAACACGTGACTAAAACACGAACAAATGGATATTTGTTCTTTAGGCCCTACTGTCAATGGACAAAATATGGCATGCTGTTTTAGAAGTTGTTGGCAGTTTAGAGGAAGAAAAAAAGAGTCACCTGCAGACAGCACTAGGTATCAGGTCGGCAGATGCACCTACCAGAATGTATGCCATGTCTAGTTTTATTCCGCTGCTGGTAATTTAATTATTTTCTCCATTGAATTAGAATTCCGCATTTAGAATGAAAACAGCGTTGCAAGAGAATATGTTTTTTCAATGAGACTCGGCCCCTTTTAGCTTACGAACAATACAAACAACTCAATCTTCTCTCTGCACTGTAGCCTGAGCTTCTCCTTTGGCTACGACAAGCCAATGTTTTCACTGGCTTGTTTTCCGTGCTAAAATCTAATTGTCTGTGCCAAATGAGCTGTTTATTTTTATTTCCATTTATTTATGCTTCATGCTGTCACCGTACAAAATGCACGGGGAAAAATTTTCTCATGCACTGTTCACATGAACAGGGCGAGGCCATGAAACAATCGAGAGGCACTAAATGCAGGACAACACAAAATAGGCTCGACTGAGTACGATAACTGCAGTGGCGCAGTGAGTGGGCGTGGTCAGTGTGCACACTGAACAGCGATTGTGGTGTTCGAGGCAACTACAAATGTGTGTGGCATAAAAAAGAGCGCTATCTCATGTAACGCCAACCCAGCGGGGGGGGGGGGATCTTTATTGCTCTTTTGTATTCTATTTCTATTCGATGCTCATAGCATGCTTGCGAACTATCTTTCGAGCAAACTGGCTGTTGTTACCATTGCTATTTCTATTTGTATTTGCTCTACTTGCTAGTTGACCAGATATCTCACTTACTAGATGGCTAGCTTGCTATACTGTCTAAGTACTCTGAGTGGGGTTCTCGGGGATCGACAGTGTAAGAAGTGAAAAAAATCCAAGCAGAGGCAAGAACTTCACATGAGGAGAACTGACTGACGGGACGCACTTGATGCAGCATGTTGTACAGCTTGCATAGATTGGTGCGTGTGTGGGTGGTTTGCGAATAAAATTACGTCCAATTGTTCCAATTGTCGGCCCACAAACACATGCAGGCGCAAGTCTTTTTGCACAATACAAGTTCTCTCACAGTGTTTGTCGAAGGGCATGTATGCCACTTCAATCTCTCTCGCTAATAACGTGTGTGACCTCTAAAGAGTTGCTGTTGTTGCTTTTGCTGACGAATAGGGCCAAAAATGATCACAAGTTATCGATTCTCGTTGCTATTTTTCAGCTATTTTCAATTCACCGACTTTAAACAGCTCTCATAGTTGTCGTAATCGACATTTGTTTTTGTAAATAAGCACTTTTGTGCATGTTACACTCTCGTGCAAAATAGTAGAGTTAGTACGTACTTGCTAGTGTGTGAATGCCATGTACATAAACTTGGGGGCGGCATGTGTAGGCGTACCTGGACATTTGCCGATGAGTCGTGCATTGGTGTATTTTTTGCGTTTAGTGACTATAGCTCTCTTTTGAGGTGCTCAATTGTTTAAAATAGTGGAGCACATGTATGTGATAGTGTAAATTGAGTATGCGTTGTGCTTGAGCTCATTCTATGACAGTCCTGTGGCGTGTATGATTTTAATCCGACTTACAATATACGAATGTCCTACCCAACTCTCTTCTATTATCATTGCCCAGTAAATATCGTCTATTTACGGCTCATAAAAAGACTCTTACAACAAACATTATGGTGCAATAATGCATGATATTGTTTCGAATCTTATTATTGGCTATCATGCTCCCTGTTTCATCTTTTTTTCTCGTTATTTCAGCTAAAAACAAAAAAGTTATTTTCAATGCGAATTTCTTCAACGCCTGTCTAATCAATTGTACCCCATCAGTGTTGTTATATATTCGTCAGCTTATTTTATTGTGTGCCCTGCTGTTCGTCGTAGACTGACAACAAATAATTTACGACTCGTTGAGTTCCTCTCAACTGTCGCATTAGACTTTGCGACTCGTAGCGCTTGTCGAGAGAGTAACGTCCGAGAGGGAATTCAAGCGCACGCACGTGCGCATTCATTGAGAATGAGACGGAAGGAATGAGGGAACGAGAAAACCGGAATTGAATGATCAACCACATACTGACAAAGCCAGGCCGAACATTGAGCACAAGTGGGCAGCGACGCTGCGTTTGGTGTTGCACATCCACATGGAGTTAACCGGACCCAATTCGAAGGCCAGCCACAATTCAACGAGCGAGCGATGGCCAGCGAGTTAGCGAATGGATTTGTTCCCATGAACAGTAGGCTGTAGCTGAGAATGATGTGCACAGAGTGAGTGCCAAGTGGGTCTATGTTTGGGAGATATCTATTTGATCTGTGGCTATTGAGGGTTGCGCAATTGGATGGAACACGGTTAGTTACTCATTCTTTCTACAGTTCGCACGCTCTTTCGCTTGTTCGTAGTCCGATCTTCCACTATGATATTGCCATACTTGTGCACGCCTACACTTTCACATACTTACGCGATGATGCGTCCGTCTACACACGACTGCCAATTCAGTTCTTTGCCGACCAAAATCGCTAGGGGAAAAGCTCAAAAGAGAGATGGAAAGCTTTTTGTATGCGTGCATGTATATTGACGTTACAACGTCTAAGAGGAACAAGAGCATCAAAGTTATCACACATATCACGGAGCAAGTACGTGGAGAGCGTGTGCCTCACGCTATTTTACCTCGGTGCTCAACTCAGAGAACATTCACGATTGAATAAATAGACTGACGGATGAAAAAGCTAGCAAACTCGAGTCGACTTGGCTTGCTGACCAACTGACTGATCGGCGAAATACTCGAATGGAATACTCGTCATCAGCAATATCGCCAGGCTAATGTCAACTGAGAAAAGCTCTCTCGAGGTATAGCCAACACGTTACAGCTGTCGATAACTTGGTACTCTTATCATACATAGGAGGGTTGACTTTTGCTGGACCGGAGCATTGTTCGTTTTTATTGACATCGTAGTAGTTTCATGTGTACGTGCATTGTCTAATATCTGGCCCTAATGTGTCTTGACTATCTATCCGACTATAATGTGATCTAATTTCGTGAAAAATCTACGCTTTTGTTGACATGTCGGCTTCGTGTATTGCAAGAGAATTGTGTGACCGTGTATCTATGATTACACGGGCGCAGATTTCCGGGCAGAGAAGGGCGTCAACACGCGCACGCAATCCCTCGAGCTATCGAGCATTGCTGAATATCTATTGAGCTGCATGAATACATTTTATTTGTGTGAATACCGAGAATTAGCGGCCACACCCAAGCTGTTGTTTGTGGCCTCATCTTTTGTTATTATTGCATGTAGACTTTGCGGCAGTATATAGTAATATATAGATGGCATAGTGAGGTGGTCAACATGTTCAGTGCAAAGATCAAAATCTGCACCGGGGCGTCGTCGTCATTCATTCGCCTTCTGAATATGTAACGAAACTTTTTGACATTTCCTTTGTTAATTGCAACACTTTACAGCGGCTTCAGTCTAAACTCCAAGATAACTACTACTATTATGACAAGTGTGCGGTGAATTATTCCTACAGCATGGAAGGAAACAAAAAGAAAATCACAGATCTAACCGATGGAGGTACGCATCATTCCACAGTTCGATCTAATCCAGGTACGTCTCATTTGTTGTTCTCAAATCCTTTGAATTCTTTGTTGGTGTTCAATAGTATTGTTAATGATGCATTTCTCTCTCATCCTCACCATAAACAGCTGGAAATCCAGAACTTAAAAAGCATCCCCGAATCAGACAGAAACAGAAGAAGATTGAGTTGCAGCAACATCAAACACAACCACGTGATCAAATTGATACAGCAACAACAGACGCAGCAGCAACGGAAGCAAAACACGAAGACACCCTCAAGACAACCAAGAATTCGCTTGAAGTGAACGACCGCACACCAAAGACCACTATGAGTAAGCGACATCAGCTAGCGTTAGGTCCATCACTTCGAGGTGATTCCGAAGTGCATGCGGTCGTTTTGCCTCGTCAAAAGTCGCGATCGCGTGAACGACGTGAATCAAGAATGTTTTTAGTAGGTGATACACTATGTTGGGACGACTTACGGCGTCATTCATCACTCAACACATCGATGGGTGGATTTGGATCTTCCGAAGAAGGGTTCGGCAGTTCGTTCGATGACGGATCGCACCAGTCCAACGAAGATGTGATCAGTTACCGAATACGTCAATGTAAAGATAATATTGCTAATCTGAAACGTCAAACTTGGCCTATGGGGCGCAAGCTGAAAATACTGAAAGCTTGCAAAGCGTACATCAAGAAGCACCAAGGTGAATTGGCTCAATCTAAACAAGCTAAAGATGTACTGGCCAATACGTCTGTGGTTGCTGAACGCTATTGGCGTCACTTTCGGCGTGAATTGGCCAATTTCCTAGTGATGGTTACGCCGTGGGAGATGCGCATCAAAAAGATTGAGTCCCACTTTGGCTCAGTGGTTGCATCATATTTCACATTCTTGAGATGGATATTTTGGCTCAATCTGGCCAACAGCGTGATCATGTGCTGCTTTGTGATGGTGCCTGAGCTAATTGAGTCTGTTGAGGATCAAACTGGAATGCGCAAAGAGTTGGAAAACGAAGATCTTGATCCCAAGCTAACTGAGATTATTGAATTTGAAGGGTTTCTCAAATATTCACCAATATTCTATGGCTATTACAGCAATCAAGAAATGACACACGCTGGTTATCGGAATCCACTATCCTACTTGGTCACGGCATTGTCAGTGTATGTGTTCTGTTTCTTTTGTATATCACGCAAAATGGCACAAAATACGAAACTTTCACGCATAGGAACCAAAGATGATGAATACACGTTTGGTTGGACATTGTTCGTTGGATGGGACTTTATGATTGGCAACAGCGAAACTGCTTACAACAAAGTGTCTTCAATTGTGATGAATCTCAAAGAAGGCATCCTTGAAGAGCGTCAACAAACGCGCGATCGCAATTGGTTTCTATTGCTGAAACGTGTGTTAGCCAATGTGCTCACTATAATATTGCTGATTGCATCAGCCTATGGTGTCGTGTTGGTTGTTGAGCGTTCGGATAATTTACCTGAGGACGCTAGCTTTCTACAAAAGAACGAGCTACAATTTGTTTTCACAGCCATACAAATGGCATTTCCCACATTCTTCGATTGGATTGGTTATATTGAAGATTATCATCCGCGAAAGGCACTATTGTGGCAACTGGGACGTATTTTATTCCTTGATTTCCTTAATTTTTACACGCTAATGTTTTCGTTATTTGGAACAGTTGATCAAATGGGCAATCAATTACGTGAAGTATCGGGAAATATAACGCTGCTCAGATCTAATACAACTTATTATGAATCGTTATTCACTACAACTACGACCACAACAACGACAACTACAACGATGGCCCCTATAACGGTGAATAATGAATCCTCAGATTTTAGTAGCACAGCAACAACAATAAGTGATATTTTAGGTATGAACAATAATCTTACCACATTGGCAACAATCGTGAGCAACGCAACAGATAGTGTGTTGAATTCCCTTATGACACCGGCGACGGTCGCCGCCACTGAAACAGTTTTAAGTTCGCCAGCGAACACAAGCACGCACATTGCTTCGACACCGAACGATGTTGTCAACAACATAAGCAGTACACTGCTGACTACAATGGCGAGCCTGGCAACGGCGGGCATAGAAAGCGGTGCCGTAGGCACGCTCGCTTCGACTCTTGTTGTCAGCTCTGCAAACACTATAAGTTTGTTTGGAGAGAACCAACCGACTGCCTCCCCCGCCCCAACTGTCCCCACTCAGGCGAATAAAAATATTGAGGCAACAACTGTTGATGCATTATCAACTAGACCGATATACGTTTACACGAAACTCAGTGATATGAAAGCTAATACAGTCATTGATTCGAGTAGAAATATCAATACAATTATAGAACCGGTAACAAGGCCAGCATTCGATGATACAACATCAACGACGGCTAGCGGCAGCTCGCCGGTTTATCCCACTCCACCACCCGGACTGCCAGACTATCCTGACGATGAAAACTATTCAGAACCGAGCTCCACTCCATTGTCGAAAGCCTCAAAAGTAAAACTGTACTCTCATTTGATTCGTCTCGGACGCCAATCCATAAGAACACCACGAGATACTGATTACAAAAGCTTTGATGTAACTGATATAGAATCTTCATCAATCATGAACCAAAAATCAAGCAGAGCGGCTTCACCGAAGCGCAACGACGAAGACTACGAATCAATTGTGGCAATTCATGAGAAACCTATTCACGACCCTTATAGGGATCCCAATTTCGACGACAATGACGAACCTATTGAAGGTCGATTGAGTGGAACGTCGTCTGGTGGACGCCAACGTACTCGTCCAACATTGAGGATTAGAAAAATCACTACTACTAAAGCACCCACTCGTTCACCTAATCAAAAGCAATCAAGTGAAGCTGTAGGCATATCGGTATCCCAAGATACTGGCGTTGTTCAGACAAGCTCAACCTCTGCGCAAACTGATCACACCAAACAGAGTCCGTCAGAGATCTCACCAAGCTTGCCGCCAACGAAAGCTTTGAACCAAGAGTCAGTCCCAAGCAGGGCTAGTACTTCTGAGTACATCGAATCAAATAAAACAATTTCTACAAAATCCACCATAGAAACTAGTGAGTTCTCAGTATCGACTGAAACCACTCTTACACCACCATCAGTAAATGATCTCGATTCCTATAGGGACGAAACTGCAACTACTATTCTAAATACCCTCTCAGGTGGCGAAGAAACGGTGGTCATTGACGACGGATGCTTGTTGGCCAGTAAGACAGGCCAAAAAATTGTAGGATCAAACTCAACAAATTCAATTGCTAATGCAACAACAATATTGAATGCAACCAATTCTTCAGATTTGAACGTGACTTTGCCGGAATGTATGGACATACCAAAATTTGCACCACAGGAGATCACCGCACTCAATGACACAATGAGAGAGAAATTGAAATCACTGTGCTGGGAAACGATGTTTGGCCAAGAAATGGTCAAGATAGTTGTAACAGATCTTGTGATGACAGTTTTAACAGCTGTTTCTGGAGAATTTCTTCGTGCTTGTTTCGTTCGATATTGTAATAGATTCTTTTGCTGGGATTTAGAGCGCCGCTTGCCAGGTTATGCTGATTTTAAAATCGCTGAGAACGTATTACATTTGGTCAACAATCAAGGCACTGTTTGGATGGGCATGTTCTTTGCTCCTGGTTTACCCGCTATCAACACCGTTAAACTGGTCGTGCTCATGTACGTACGCTCATGGGCTGTACTCACATGCAACATTCCCCATGAAACCGTATTTAAGGCATCACGTAGCAACAACTTTTATTACTGGATTCTACTCATAATTCTGTTCATATGCATTCTGCCGGTGGCATATGCCGCTGTTTGGATACGACCATCATGGCATTGTGGGCCGTTCGGAGGCGAGTGCCGAATGTATCAAGTGGTGACAAAATTGCTTAAAGCCAGCCTACCGCCTAAAGCGTTGTCGATATTGGACTATGTCACGTCGCCTGGTGCAGTTATTCCGTTACTCATATCATTGATTCTGATAATTTACTATTTGTCGTCGACCGTGAGTTCAGCCCGTGAGGCCAACAAAGATTTGAAAGCCCAACTCAAGAAAGACAAAGACGAATCCGGAGTTCCCACTGTGACCACTGAAGCAGCGCCCGCTGGCACTGCTCCCAGCACCGTTCTTGCTGCCAATGTGGCGCCCACAAGCTCGGCTGTCGGTAAAGTCATAGATCCGACCAGTGCAACTACCGGTAGTGCGATGCTGGCCCCAGATGCCACGTCAACCAATCAGGGACTGAATAAATCTTTGTTGTTGCCGCCGTTGCCAACTGGCCAAACTGGCGCCATCATCTGAAAGCTTCCGAAGTCAAACGCTTTCTGTCTGTCGTGTATTCGTTGGTTGGTTTGACTGTTGCTACCTTTACTTTAGCGCTCTCATTTTAGTAGAGTCACACACACACACACACACACACACACACACACACACACACACACACACACA
>JAIFTH010000198.1:0-45498 GCA_019968535.1 Fragariocoptes setiger | reverse complement strand
CAAAGCCAAATGATATGGTTTCGATATTTTTATATGGTCTTTTCAAGATACATGTTCATAAACGATCTAGGGTCAATCTAGAATCGTAAATATTCAATCATGATTAGCTATCGTCGAACCACTTGTCGATGCAAATCCAGAACGCATGTAAAGAAAAGGAATCACATTAATAAATTGAACTCTATGAAAAAATATTCCTAAAGCAATATACAAAATAAGGCGCGCTCTTACCTGAAGATAATTGTGTTCGGGAAGTAATGCGGCTTGATACTGATCGTTATACAAAAGTTGCGAGAAGTTTTGGTGCATATTGATGGCCTCCATGTGTCTTTGTTGGTCGAAGCCATTATAAAGGTCTTTGAGCAAGGCTGCGGCCCACAATTGTACGTGTATATCTGGAATTTTGCTGGCCAGCTGCATTCCAGGAATTACCATATTCATACTTTCTCGTTGGTTACCTAAATTATAAAATATATTTCCCAACAATACTAAAGAGCAGGATGTCAATCGATTGAGATCTTCTCCGTTGGCCAATTTGAGTGTCTCACGGAGGTGGCGTCTAAAGAGGAAATGTGTTAGTTATCAACTACACAAGTGGACTGAATAGAATCATGTGCTATCATTATATTGAATACGTACTTGGCGTCGTTATAACGGGTTTGTGTGAAAGCGTTGAGTCCATAAACATAGTAGGCTGCTGCCTTTAAGCATATGGATCTAATTGTTTGTGTGGAATAGATTTGAGGGTGAAAAATTAGTTTCAATCAACTCAATATTATACGAGTGTTGATGAGAGGCTATAACTTACATTGGAGGTGATGTTAATGTTTCGGGGTTGAGACGGGGTAACAACTCGTTCAATTCAGTCTCTTTACGAGTACGTAGATAACACAACGCCAGATTGAGCATTGACATGATCCTAAGTTCAGAGCCAACATTGTTGTCAGATATAACACGTTTGAGATGATTCTCCGCATCGTCTGGCAACGACATACTGATTGCATATAAACCTAACAACATGTGTACATTGCCTCGATGTCGAACCTTGAGCCGTGGGTTGCCATGATAGCACAATTGTAATGCTTGAACGATTTCCTTGATTGCAATAGATTTGTGGCCCATTACAAGGCGACACATCGACATGTGCTCTAGGAGCAACACTTGAAACGTTTCCAACAATTGATTCGGTTCTACGGCACGCAATCTTTCGATTTGCGTCAGAGCTTTCTCAGTGTATTTTTGAGCTTTATCTAAAAATCCGGCTTGCATAGAATGGATCACTGTGATTAAGTACACAAGTACACACATCGAGTCTTTCGGCAACCAACTGAATCTCTCGTCAGGTCTCATTACACCCGTATTGGGGCCAGGATTCTCAAGAGCATTTGTTAGGCTTTGAATACTTTGTTGAAGGAGCCTCAGGCAAGGTTTTGCATTTTTGACACAGCCTCCGTTGAGATGATGGCAGACTTGTAATACCAGAAAGAATACCTTCAAGGCCTCTTTGGCGGACGAATCTCCTGGCCAATGTTCTAACAAATTGCCGGCTAGTGTCAATGTTTCAGCTAGTTGCTGGACATGGTCAATTATTTGCTCTTGGGAATTGGCTATTTGTTGATTGTACATGGGATCTTGATATTTTCGAGCTATCATCATGACCATGCCTTTGCTGAGCAGAAACAGCACTCGAGTGTACAAGTCGTCGGTCAATCGTGTGGTTTCAGCTCCATTAGCCAGTAGTGTAGCCGCCGACAAGAACTCTTTGTCGTTGAGATGTAATTGTGACAATTTGAATAAGAATTTGTAATGCCAATAAAGATGACCCTGAATAACACGAGACTCCTCGACACTCTTGGACAACAATTGTTTGCACGCGTATAATTGATCTTGTGCAATGTAGATATCGGCTAAGATAGAAACCACCTCAAATCTTATATCGGGGGCATTGCCCGAGTTTGTGTGCTCATAAGCTCTTTCAAAATATACTTGTGCGTTATTAGGATCGGTGGAGTGATGATATATTAGATTTCCAATTTGTAGATTTGTTTTCGCCGCTATTCTATCGTAGACGGGCAAATTTAGAACAGCCATCAAACATTGAAGAGAACTTTTCAAATCGGGTGGTTGTTTGGTTCTGAATTCTTCGGCCAAGTTGAGCAAGGCAACATGGCACGTTTCGATGTCTTGCTGACTCATTTTTGTGGCGAATAATCAGTATCTTTTGATTGCCTAAAGCAATAATTAACATGTAGTGGTAAGTTTATGTGTGATGAAGATGATGATAATAGTGATCTATACGATGACAAATTGTAGCGTCGAAAGAATTGCGTTTAGTGCAGCGCCTCATGGGTGATGTTTTAAAGATTGAAATATGCAAAGATTGGCAATACATTTGGCGCCACGATTGCTAATATTGGTGCTTATTCTGTGGTGGTGCAAAAGAATGAACCCTCCACCGATAAATATCATTATTGTTGATAACATTTGTGGTGGATGTATTTGGTTGCTGATGATAATCAGACAATGTCGTGGCACACAATGCCAACAAAATATGCACCACTAATAGACAACACACACTGATTCAGGTTTGACAATGACTGGTTTCACATAAATTATGATCCAATTAGTCTACAATGATAAAAAATCATGATAAAAATACAATGTAGTAAAAAACAATGTCACTAAATTTTGGTGCGTATTGATTCCATGAGATAACGACGATCCTTGTTATGTTGTTGTCATCGATTAACGGGATAATATCAACCAAATCATGGTTGATGAGAATTAAAATGTACACGAACCCGAGAATTTATGCTGTAACAGTTTAACGTCAAAACTCCACAAGCAGCCTCTGACTGCTCAGCGCTTAACTGCTAGTGATGGGCAAATTGAGCTGAGAGCTGCAGCTCAGCTCTCCGAGCATCGGGGCATCAACACAGCTTTGCTCTGCCGTAGCAGGACCACATTCAGATTGATGCTCATCGAACATCAACTCAGCTCTCGGAGGCAACATCTGACGAGCATCGATGCTATGCAAGGATCACGCCGATGCGACGAGCGGCGCATCGAAGAGAGCTGAGCTTCCCGAGCATGCGATCATCGCATACTCACATATGATCCGCAGCTGCGTTTTACCATCGTCCTGCTCAGCTCCCATCACTATTAACTGCGACTTGCGTTTACCTGCCACGAAATTGAGCGCCTAAATCAAAATAAAAATTCGAAGATTATTCGATCGAAGCGCTGCTGTAAAATGACATGTTTGCTGGTCTCAATTGAATATTATCCATTTCTTTACCGAAACATCATGTATTTGAAATAAAATTCAATATGACACATGAATTCTATGGAAATATTCCTGACTGTTGTTTTGGTCTGCGGTGTTTTTTTACTGATGTGTTCGTTGGATTCAATGAGAACAGTAATTATTCTCATGCATAACTTGTCACTTGGGTGACTATTTGAAGTCAACGGGTAAAAGTTGATCGAACCATGAATGACAAAGCCAGGTTTAATTCACGTACATCGACCCAACGTTCGGAGTGCTTAAAGCTTCTTTCAAAAAATTCCAATCAATGAGAGCGTGACAGATTTTCATGAGGCTCTCGAGTTCATAGGTCAGCAGCGTCAGGAACTGTTTTGTTTTGAGGCTTACAGCACATGAATGCACTCTAGGCAATATCGAGCAATTGCATGCCATCTTTACAACAAAAAAGCAAGTTCATGTTTGCATGAGGAACGTCGGTATGCGTAGTTGCTAAGTAAAATAAAGAGGTAGGAACAGGAAGGTACGGGTCGCTCGTTTCATACGGACACAACAGAGATAACAACAAGTGCACGGAGAATAAGTGTGTTTGTGAATAATCATAATCATAATAGTGATCGGTTATCTTGTAATATATTTCGATTGTGAGGTCACTGGATTAAACGATCGATCGGATAAACAAACGAACGAACGAACGAAAACCTTTGACCGATGTTACGAATAACGATTCCAGTTAGTGAGCTTCGTGACTTCTTGTTCTCGCTATCATCGTCGTCGTTGTTTTTGTTGCTGTCCCAATTGCGAGGCAGCATCCAATTGTGGCTGAATGGCGCGCTCGGAATAAGTAATAATACTAATAAATACTAAGGAATGAATGAACACAAAGCTTGTTCGACGAATTGTTGTACGTAATACTTGTATGCTTGCGAATGGTGCAGAACGAAACAAGTTGGAATCTACCAAAGCTGCGAAGTCGCCGTAAGAATGTGCGACTTTTATTGCCATCAATCTCTCTGATATCGGGTGTTTTTTTATTCATTTATTACCTGTTATCGATTGTCATGAACAAGCTTAGCCTGTCACTTCGTCACACGAAGTGGAGTAATCCTGTTTGCTTCCACTGTTGTTTGCCTGAATACACTGCCTGAATATACTGCCAGCGTCAACAGCAATAGTGAATGTCTTGTCTCATTCATTCGGTGATTGGTCTTTGTCTCAATCATTCATCGTCTATGCTATTATATGACGATGACTTCGACTCACAGCCACAGCTGGTGAAAAGTCACGAAGTCGCACACAATTATTTGCCACAAAACGTAGTTATTTTTCGTTGAGGTTTAAAAGGCAAAAAAAGATTTGAAAAACTCGGTCTAGAGACTGCATAAAGACTTCAAGCTACCAGTTGATGTGCAAATTTGAATTTATCGCTTGCAGTTCTTTTGAATAAGGTACACTAGAGCTCATTCAAAACGACCAGCTTTGATAACATGAGCTCATAAAGCAATTGTTGTTTGCAAATTGTCAGAAGCTAAACAATCAAAATCGAAGCTTTTCAAAGCTAAAAATCGTGCTTACTGTAGATGGCATTGTTTCGTTGTTTCGTTCAAAACTAATTCCTGTCTGTTAATATCGCGCCAAAATTAGAATGGTTTTTTCTTTGAAATTCCACTAACACTTGAAGTCATAGTCTATTTAGATGTCATAGGATATATATTTCTTCCGTAAGATCTGAGGGGACTAAGTGTAAACAATCTATAACTGCTGTAACTGATCAGAATTCAAACCTTGACTCTGGGTCCAAAGATGCTCTGCAATAGCCAGAATATCACAATAGCATACCCATTATAATCGTACCAAATGATATGATAGAATACCATATCAAACCGGAACTTAGCGTAGAATTTGCATTTATTGATAGTATGATCTGCTATATTTTGTCATCGAAATTAATGATAGCAACATTTTCTTGATACATCGACTGGATGGCTGGCTACTTCATTGCGGATATGCCCGCAACTGGAGAATAGATAGGCACCTGTAGCACCGTGTTTCCGATGGCTGGAGCTCTTCGATTCACAATATTTGTGTGTCTAGCTATATACTATCATTTTACTGCATATTACGACTGTTGCATAGTGAAAAATTTAGTAACTGTTCGAGTATCGATGACTGTTAGTTTGTTCCGATCCGATTTCGATTTGATTCAATCGAAAGTTGTTCTCACACAAGCAAAATGTGAGTGAGAAACTAACTTTAAAAGAATGCAAATCAAACAGGACATCGATGCCAATCTAACCACTAGACTGTCTGTTCCTATTCCTACGGAAACAACAACAACAACGGCAAGAAGTGATCGAGAATTGCGGTAGTTCGGGACAGGTAGCAGTCGACATGATTGTCACGCCATTCTAAACATAGTGACCACTCTTTCGACATTTTTCTGGCATGTAGTAATGGCATTACCGATACTAGAAAGTGCTCTATCAAGACCAAAACCAATAGCACCAGTTCGTTTCTTAATACAATCGACGCAGCATTCGATATAACTTCAGTGGTGCATTCAACACGAATCACGTTATCGTATCTTCACAGCATCTCATGCAACCAGAAACTGGCAACTGGCAACTTTTATTTGTGACGCTTCACTCTCACTCTCTATCATATTCTATCGCATGCACTAGCAACATTGGCAGCACAGCAGCATAACCGCATAACAAGATGCATAGACACACAGTGCTATTACATTGGTGCGTATCAATTTCAGCGGCAGCACCACAACATACACTACACAGGTGTGAAGCAACTGTGGAGTCAGTGTCGGCGAGACCGCTAACACGCCACTAGCACCGCCTACGTAACAACGCGGCATACACACAGCTACGGCTACGTCGTCGCCGGCGGACACGAGCGACGTAGTCATAGTTCGATGAAGCTAGGCTGGCTATTGCCTGGCCACCACAGCTATGGCTGCGGTCAAGTGACACACGGTGTGCCGCTATGTATCAAATCTATCTATCTGTAGGCTTAAACTTTGTGTGTGCGACGACACGAGCCAATGGCCACGAACTAACTGGCTAACGCAAGCAAGCGAGTAATAACACCAATTGACAATTGTGGTGCTCTTTACTCAAACTACGTGTAGGTTTAGGTGAACGCTCGTTTAACAAGCAAAAATTTTTTTTTTTCATTACGAATGCAATTGCACTCGCACAACAAGTGGCAGCAACACAGGCAACAGTCAATTTGCAGCCAGCAACGAGTAACAAGTGTTTATAAAATCCCTAAAGGCTATCGGGCTATAGATGCTATATTAAAGCTATTAAAGCAAATTATCAAGCTAAAGTCAATGATTGATTGTTACCGTGTCAAGTGTCAGTTTCTTAGCACAGACTACAAGTTTATCTTGAACACTGATTTACGTGCACCTCAACAACGACAGCAACATTGCAAGCAATCGATCAGCTATCGATACAAGTATTGTTCGTCCTATAGATTTATACACCAAACCCGCGACAACTCGTTGGTAGCAACAAGTGGGCATCGCCAGCAATATCGGCAGAAGCATCGACGCCATTCGGTGAGTCCTCGCGATCAAATTTGCCGCCATCAGCGCCGAAAAACCTTTGAGCGCTTGCAACGGGCCAACCATCGCATCAGCTGATGCGGTGGCGCCCGCCACTGTCCGAGCTGGTGGTCAACGTCGACGTCAACTTCAGTGTCAACAACGACGAAGTGAACAACAACACGTTGTTGCTCTATTGTCGTCATCGTTCGATCGATCAGACAACAGTCGACACAGCGATCATTCACGTGGCATCCATATAGAGACACAAGCAACAATCACGTCAGCTATTTGGACCAGCAACAATAATCGAGCAGCAATAATAAAGAGAGGCAAAACAGATCAACTCGGGAGTGCCACGCTTCTGAACGTATCACGTGTTGGCTGCAATCACAATCACACTCACAGACACTCATCACGTAACAATCATCGACACTTTCATTATCTGTCGATATTGATGATATTCAAAGTAAGCTTGGTGGCCTCGATTCTTCTATTGCCGACTGTCGTTAATATAGTGCTACCATTGCTGCGACTGGTGGCCGTCGTTGTGATTGTTGCCGTTGTAATTATAGTTGCATTGATTTGTTGCCGTTACTATAGCAGCTGCTACTGCTGTTTGGTGACTGTTTGTTTAGTCAGTCGACGTTACGTTTGCGATTCGTCTTCGGTGAGCGTAGCACGCAGTTATTTTGCTGGCATCACAACATTTGCATTGGTCATAACTATTTGTCTCAATTCTACGCCATCGCCGCGCGTCTATGCGTACGTTCATTTGGGTCCCGAGATACAAGCAACCCAAGTGCAATCAACGAATTCGCAACCTCAGCAGCATCATCATTCATCGACGGTATCTCCTTTAGGTCGTCACCTGAGTAGTAGTAGTAGTAGTAGCGGTAGTAGTAGTAGTTCAAGTGCCACAGCTCGGCCATACAATAGCGTAGCTCATGTGTCTCCAGCCTCACCACGGTATTTGCATCGCTTGCAGCCTTATGGCACAAATCAACTGATGCCGCGTGGCTGGGGCCCATCGCCGCCAGTTGCACATAGCCCGACACGTGCCTCTAGTCGCAACGACGATGACGTCCCTTCGATTCAGGGTTTGTTGACCGATGATTCGACAACCTTGTCGGTTGTACCATCACCCGTACTTCCTGGGCTCGCGAGCGGATTGGCCAGCCTGACGCCTATGAGTCGCTCTAACAAGTGCATTATGTCCGCCACAGTCACAACTGTTTCGCCCAACAATCAGCAGCAACAGCAATTTGCCTCCTCAACTGGAGGGTCAACTATCAACAATCCATCGGTAGTGGTGGGACAACCGTCGCCGACGGGCACCAATGCACAGACGCGCTGTTTCGATATTTTGGGCCCATCCTCGGGCACCCATCCAGCTTCGGGTGCAACCAATATCAACAATGCACCTACCATCAATCAACAGCAGCAATCATCTGCCAAAGGGTCGCCAATTGATGTGTCGTTTGTGTTGTACACGCGATACAATCCAATCTCAATGTCTATAAGCGACAATGGTATTAGTGATGTGGCATCGACACCCACAGGATCGGTCTCGTCATCGTCACCGTCATCCTCATCGTCGGCTCCGCTAGGCACACTATCGTTGTCGAGCAACAATCTTGTTTCAACAACAAGTGCCTCAGGCGAAACAATGGTCTACAATCGTGACGTTCTAGATCTTTATAACGAAACGACTCTCGATGAGTCACATCTCAATGTCAGCTGCCCGATCAAGATCATCATTCATGGCTTCGGGTCGGCCGGCAATCGACCTTGGGTCATGGAAATGGCCTACAAATTGCTCGAATTTGACAATGTCAATGTGATTGTGGTTGATTGGGAAAAAGGTGCCGCCTTGCCCAATTATATGCACGCTGCCAGCAACACTCGCTTCGTCGGTTGGTCCATAGCACGGCTCATCAAACAAATCAATGCTCGTTTCGGTCTAACCGGAGATCAGTACCACTTGATCGGATTCTCATTAGGCGCTCATGTGGCCGGCTTTGCTGGCACTGAGATTCGCAATTCTACGTCGATCAGTCGTCATTGGATCAACAGGATCACTGGTTTGGACCCAGCGTCGCCGTTGTTCGAAAACTACGATGCAGGCTCACGACTTGATCCAAGCGATGCACAATTTGTCGATGTGATTCATTCGAACGGTGATGGTGTGTTTCGCGGCGGTCTTGGCTCGCTACAACCAATGGGCCATGTGGACTTTTATCCCAATGGTGGTCGCGTTCAGGTAGGCTGCAACAGTGTCATTGTCAGTGCATTATCCGACATAATTTATGGAAAATGGAACACATTGTGCAATCATCGTCGGGCATTGAATTTTTTCATGGACTCGCTCGAGATGCATAAGTGTAAATTTCGATCGTTCAGTTGCTCGTCGTACGAATCCTACTTGCGCGGAGAATGTTTCGATTGTGGCGACAATCATGACAAATGCTCATACATGGGATATTTCGCCAATTACTCTAAAGGTAAGTGCCACAGTTTATAGCAGATAAAATTCTACATCTCACTACACCAGGATAAATTATATGGGCAAATCGAACTTGGACTTTAACCAAGAGTTCTGTTCTTTTCCCATCTTAAGGTCGCGGCAAAATGTACCTCACTACACACGAAGACGCGCCTTTTTGTGGTAAGTATCTGCTTTGATTTCAGCTAATGTCCAACTCAATGACCTTTAGACAACATCGACAATTGATCATTCGACAATATTTGCGTCTCATTCAAAACACACTCACAAAGCCAATCAATTAATGATCAAACTAATCGGTACAAACGGATACACAACATCGTGGGGAAAAGTCGAAGTGGTTCTTGTGACACATGACGGCAAAAATGAGACTTTTTCACTGTCGGCTTCTTCGTTACAAACATCGTCGGATGATGCTCACGAAGATGACGGTGCCAGTTCAATGCAAAGTCTTATTGTGTCACATCCCTCGTTAAATAATTTCACCCATGCCCTAGTTCGTTATACTAAATACAAAGGCTGGATTTATAGCGGACACGAGAATTGGTCCATTGATAAGCTTATGATAATCGACAGTGAAGGTCAAATGTTTGCTATCGTTCTATTCTTGCTTAGTCAGTCAATTCATTTTTCTACTTAATCATTAGTATTCGATTTGATATTGACCTCGATTTTTTACTTTTGCTTCCTATCATTAATATTATTCCTTGTCACGGCTCGATGTCCTTTTTTTCGAATTTATATTGATTGTTTGTCCGTTGATTTATTTTGTTCCGTTCATATCTATTGGATACATGCTTTACAGCAAATCATATTGCGGCTATAACACCATTTTGGAAAGTCAAATGTTAACGCAATTGCAATTAATGCCCACCAATTGTACAGTGTTGGCTCTCAACACCAATAGCATAGCACCAAACGGAATCAATGTGACACCATCGATGTCACGAAAGTCACTGGGCTTAGCTTCTCAGCAACAACAACATTCTCTTCAATTGTCACAAGTGCCACAGATGTCTTCTAGGTCTCCCCGCCGACTCTGGCCAACAGTCACTACTGCCTGGGATCTCCTCGCCAATCGTGGAAGCTATCATTCTTGAAAAATTACACCAAGCATCAATGTCGCCTTAACATGACAATGTTGACGATGATGAACATCGTCGCAACAGATTAGTGGCTACAATGTGCTGTTCAGGTCAGCATAACCAGGACTCTAACTCATTTTATCAGATAGGTGTATGAAAGGAGTAAACAACTTCCTTCTCTTCAAATTTTAGGAATATATATTCAGTAGCACATAAAAGACAATGATTAAAATAAACCTGCTACCGAATGCCCAGTGAAGTTATGATTTTGTTTTTATTCGTTTGTTCTCAATTAGTGTTTTAGTGAGTCAACTCGGATTTCTTTGTGTGAGCATAAGTAAACACTGCCAGCAAAGCTAGTATGGCCAATGTTTCTGCCCTGGCTATGGGCCCTTTTGATATACCGTAGTGGCTTACATTGATGGTTTTGATTGGTTTGTAAGAGTCGGTGCGTGAACCCGAGCTACGAGCAGCCAACAGTTTGCTGTATGTGGTATCGTCGTACACTTTGATTTCGATCCAACGCGAGGTCGAAGTTGCAGCCTCTTCAACGAAACTCACTTCATATAGATCAGACTGGTGTGCAGCCTTGACAACATACAGATAGTTACCTTCGTGCTCGGCATGCAATTTGGGGACTGCTGTGCCGGGCGCACATCCAAGTCTGAATGTTGATGTCACGCCAACTCGTGTGATGACTTGACCATCGCTAGTGGAATATGATTTTTCGCTAGCAGAATCGATATTGCACGAAGCTGTTGCGGTTGATAAGAGACAAAATTTAGAATTAGTATTTAGGTCTTGATAGTTCGGTTATTTGGTCGTATAATCAGTTCTGTGAGATTACCTGACACTAAAGTTGGCAAAACAAGAGCTAAGGCTAGAAGTATAACTGAGGATTGCATTGTTCTAATATCTTAGATAATATCTTATCCTGCTTATCCGATTGAATAAAACGACTATCGCCGATCGATCAGGGGACGGCTTGTATCATGGAAATGTCGAAGAATATCAAAAAATTGTTCAAACCAAAGCAATCCAAATGCGTGAGAATTATGGCAGGCAAACTCACCGGCGGCCGCGACACGTCACGTCCACTGGTGGAAACTACGATCAGCTGTAATACAGTAAGCGCCCTCTAGTGTTCACATTAATTTCCAATCTGGGCTGATGAACATTTTCATGTGTTTATTTTTTCATTTCAATTTCTGTATTAGATCAAGCGTGGTGTTTCTAATATTCACCATGTCTCAAGACGAATTCAAAGTATATACCGTGAAAGACAAGAGTGTTTTAGACAGTGATTCAGGAGATGAAATCGATGAATCGTCAAATGTCGACGCTAAAAATGACGACAACGATGAGGAAACCATTGCTGGGAGCGCGTACAAATTCGAAGGTCCCTCTTACAAGGTTGCCAGCGATTACATGAATGAAGAAGAGATGGCAGCATTTAAAAAACCTAAGAAAAGATTGAAAAAAGATCGTCTACGGAAACCAATCGCTGAAGCTTTCGGGGAGACGGGCGAATCAAGTCTCAAAAAACCACGACTCATTAATGATGAGCCAGAAGAAGGAGAACTGCCTGACGATAGTGATAATGTTCAATCATTCGAAGACGACCTCGAGAAAGAGATGCGGGCTGAGCTAGAAAAGGTGATCAAACTCAAACAAAAACAGATTCAAGAGCGCAAACTTCCTGACGCACCCCAAGCCGACGAGGAATCAGATTCTGACAGTTCAGAAGAATCAGACCCGCAAAACTCGGGCATCTGTTTTGATGCAACCGCAGAATATTGTCGTAATTTGAGTCACATTGCCGCCGAAAGCGTTAACGTTAATCAGACTGCCATCCAAAATCACAGCTCATTCGATGACGATCTCTCACACGAACTGGGTACATCACATGGTGTCAAAAGAGAGCACCCAGACGGAAGCGACGAAGACAGCAACTCCAAATCTGGGGCTGGGCAATGGAGTGAGGTCGATATGGACGAAGAGCGAAAGAGACCGCGACCCCACGTCATCAAATCGAAGCCAATTATAGAGAGCAATCCTATATTAGAGGAAGAACCTGATCTCAGGCGCAGCGTAGCCAACGCTCTTAGATATGCAATACAAAAAGGTTACTTGGAAAGAGAGACCAAAAAATTGACCGGAGCAAAAGCTAGCTCACGCAGTTATTTGGAAGCTCAATCTTACACAATTGAGGAGAAGTTTCGAGATAATGACGACGGGAAAAAGAGAGGACGGCGCGACAGGCCATCTTCCTCTTCGTCTCAATTACAGCCAGTCAAGTTGCCGGACAATTTCAATCCCGACAATATTCAAATCAAGCTAGAATATACAGACGATTCAGGACAAGAGTTGAACACAAAAGAAGCATTCAGGTACTTGTCGCACAAGTTCCATGGCAAAGGTCCTGGCTTGAACAAACAAGACAAACGTTTGAAGAAAATGGAAAGAGAGGCTCAAATCAAACAGATGACTTCAAGCGACACTCCACTGGGTACAGCGTCGTTGATGATGCAAAAGCAGAAAGAGCTACAACAACCATATCTTGAATTAGATGGATTATAATTGTTAAATTGATTAATAAAAAATGATTATTCAAGTGAAATCTACATCAACGTCCCCAATGCTTGCTTTCTTAACTGCTTTGTTTTAAACAAAATTTTCCTGCCATAGGATAAATATGTGTGCAAACTAAACAATTACAATGATGATTGGAAGCTGTTGTTCGTATGGTTAGAAGCAGTTGAGTAAAGAATGGTCAATAGTAAAATCCATGGTGATGCGCAACAGTTGTTGGATGCCGATGTCCTGTGTGAACGCCCTGTTGCATGCGCCAGATGAGTATCTGTGATACGCCTGGTGCAAAATTAATTTTTACTCTGCACACGGGTAAGTCCAGCACACACACACACTGTCACGAGAATGCATTGTGAGCATCATGAAACTCGTGTTGGACGAAGGAAAAGGAAAGGAAGGCCAAGACGCAACCAACGTGGACGAATGGTGATTCTCACCAGAGCCCTCACTGTAGAATAGTCATTGATTTATAAATAAACACCTGTAATCATGTTGGGACAATCCGATCATATGACACCGGCCACAAATGTGAGCTTCAAACATTACAATTACGACTACAATTACAATAACAACATCTTGAGCAAGGCACATTACAACTATGTGAACAGCGGATTTGATACCAATTACAATATCAATCCCGATATAACTCAATACATATCAATCAAGGGCAAGGTAAGATACATGGACACTATTTTCAATGTGCCAATATTTGTTCATTTACCATCCAATATATTAACCAGAAAAAAAACCATCTATAATGCCTCACCTCCTCGCAGATTGGTGTCGAATTTCGACGATATGCTTTGAAGCGTGACGAAATATCCGACTTGGATGGTTTTTACAAAAAGATTGAAACATTGCACCAGCTCAGTGGCATTCCTTTCATTATATTCTACAGCGACAATGAGAACTCTCTGTTGCCCATCACCAACAATGAAAATTTAGCCAAAGCCATAAGCTCAGTGTCAACGGACCCGGTGTCCCCATCAACCAACAAACATTTCCATTCACATCATCCAACTAACCACCAACAGCAACATTCTTACCCACAACATTCAGCGTATCAACAGCATCAACAACACACGAGACCTATTCTCAAACTATTCATCGAGAAAAAAGGCGTCTTTGTAGATATGTCACTGTACAACGGAAGCTTGACAAACAAAAAGAAACACTTCAGAGGATTGTCCAATCTCATTTCAAACGCTGACGTGTCAAGTCGCAATCGCCCGTCGATCGGGATGCCCGAAGATTTCCGACAAGTGTCGTCGATCATCGACGTCGATGTTGTGCCCGAAACATGTAGGCGCGTCCGATTGGTCAAACACGGCTCTGACAAGCCGCTCGGTTTCTATATACGCGACGGCACATCGGTACGTGTCACGTCGCAAGGTCTCAAGAAAGTGCCAGGCATCTTTATCAGTCGCCTGGTACCCGGCGGGCTGGCCGAAAGTACCGGTCTGCTGGCAGTGAACGACGAGGTGCTCGAAGTGAACGGCATCGAAGTAACGCACGGCAAAACGTTAGATCAGGTCACCGATATGATGGTTGCCAATTCTTCTAATTTAATCATTACCATTAGGCCCGCGTGCCAACAACAATCTTATCCCTACGTATTTAACAATGCTCAACAATTTGACACATCGACTGCTGGCTCGGCCAGCGACGATCACGACGAAGACGACGAAGTAATCAATCATTTAGACAAACTTTGATTATCCTTTTCCTCCTGATTATGTTTGATTGTAAATTTTGTAACTGGACACGCCATAATCAGAATATATGCGACAAAGCAAAGGTTTTGTATCGGGACATATTAGGACAACAATAGAGACAACGATGTAAGATAAACACCAGCAACGTTCAAAGTCACAAAAAGGTTAAGATTGACTTGCAATCGACCAGCCGTGCGCAAAACGGTTAGAATCAAAAAAGACGTAAACGATAAAGACGAGCTTGGCTGTTCCTGCATTCTCATATCGGAGGACGTCGCCAATGTCCGAGCTATCATGTGAACGATACGGCTGCGCTTGCTTCGTTTGACACCACTAAATGTTCCATGCTGGACGCGACTCAGTTAAATATAACGATGAACCAAGCTCAAGAACTTGGCACTCGCCTCAAGAACGCACCGAAATTCGTTGATCTCTAATAAATGTAAACTTATATTGAATCTCGACTAATTGTTAAAAAAATGTTACAATCAATCAACGAGTCATGTGTTGTTAGAATTCACAGACTCAGTCGTATGCAGTCTAGTAGCCATGGCGACGTTGTGTGACGGTGCTGTATGTCGATGTTCATGTGGCACGTGAACCATGATGCACACTCTAGAGCTGTTACTCCTGAATTTTGCATGAAGAGTGAAGAGAAAATTTGCACAATGTGTATGGTGATTTCTGGATTCATTCCATCGCTGATATTGCAAGACATTAGACAGATGAAAAGCAAGTTCTCAGAATCCCGGACCTTGTGAGGCCAAATTATGTCAAGACCACCAGATGGCACGACTCACTGGAAACATACAAATGCGAATAATTTGCAACGAAAACCGCCGGCTGTGGTGAAAGTACGAGACGATATAGAGTGTAGACATCTGAGCGGCCAAACATCATCGAACACTTCAAACTCACAGAAAGATTGGCGACGTTTGTATAACGAGCTCAAGTTTGAACACATCAAACTTAAGGCTGACTATGAACGTCTACGGACGCACATGGAGTTGACATTACATTATATCAAGCATGCCCCTCCATCGATGAACAGAATTCAGCAGAATGCCGCAACATCTGTCAACAAGGTCACTGAATCGTCTGTTACCACGACGTCGAATCAGAATTTGCCCAAACAATTTAATTGCAACCATAATCCAGTTCATGGTGGAAAAGAAAAAAATAACTATGACCCCGTGCATCTTTATCAGCGTGAGACAGAACACAGCAATTCAAAAGTGAAATTTTCAATCGGCGACAATGATGTCCAGGCCGAAAGTCATCATGCTCGTCGAAACAATATCGCACTCGTACCAATGAAAACAAAATGTGCAAATTGTGGGGACGAGCATTGCAGCTTGAGTGCCGCAAAACCGGATGATTATTGTACAGAACTTCGCAAACTCATGTACGATTTGTGTCAACACGAGATTCGTGAGCATGAACTCGAAAAACTCGTCACAATAGAACGTGAAATATCTAGGAGACTCAAGAAACAGTTGAAAGTATCAGGCGTCTTGTCATGAACCACTCGATCTTGTGTTCACCCTGAATAATCACATTTTTAGTGCAATTGATCCCTGGAAGCTTATGATCTACACTATCTTAGTCTGAGTTGACATGACTAGTTACATAGATATTTAACTCTGCCGGATTGCGGCCAAATCTTTGTCTGAGAACGAGATCATCCACGTTTGAACAAATGCTATACACCGAGTTGCCTTTCTCGACCACTTGATGTTTCCACTTTCTCCGTTCCATGTTCCGTGAGAATTACGGAGCAAATAAAAATCTCCGTCTTCTGAAACTCTCCGTCCGATGATCAAAACTCCGTGACCACTTGTACTATTCTCACAGTCGCCACCATCACCGGTTGTGTTTCAAGCATTTGGTCGATTCGACTGGGCGTTACATCGTGCTCCACTTGATACTGTTGCGTCGTGCAGGCGCAAATCGCCACGTTTCCTCTCAGAGTCATCACTCGTGTGAGGACAGTTTCCCTTTTGGGCCCTATAAGAGGACGTTTTACGCAAATTGACGCCGAACGAGAGGAAAATCTTGTGTAGCTAGATCATTTGCCTGCCTTTGCAACCTTTCGTTATGTTGCCTTTGATGAGATGGCCACAATCGACCACATACTGCTCGCTAAGCGGTACGATCTTACGAATCTTACGGCACAGCTCGTACTCAATGGCAAATATTGCAGCAAACGCGTAACAACTGCCGCACATGTATTGGTGTTTTGGCAAGCTCACGCATCCGGTCAATCGATAATCAACATCGTATTGCGCATTGTCTTTCAGATACGACATGTCGGGCTCGTTTTGTTCTCCCGCTAGCTTTTCGCCCAAGTAAGCGTAAGGGCCTCCAACCATGTTCGCTATTGTTGACAATTGACTATCCTTTTGACGGGTTTTCCTCAACCACATCGCTGTCCTTATGACTTTGCAGTCCTTCTTTTTTGTACCTTTCAATGATACTCGACTCCGATTCATCGTTTGTTTGTTCAGAACCTACATGTGATGAACCAACTCCGGCCAACATTTCGATTGGTGGACTGATCATGTCGATCTCTTCTGGTTTCTTGTATGAGAATTCATTGATAGCTAGATAATAGGGCACGCTCCGAGCAATATACAGTGAATTATGCATGAACACTTTCACGTACCGATGGCGAACAAGCTCTTACGCAAATTCTCCTCGGCCCAACTCTTGTACTGACGATGAAACATTTCCTAAATATACCATGTATCTTGGCATGGACCAAGTCTGATATTCATTAATTTACCTTGTATTTCTGCCAATCGATCGATTGCAATACCTGCTTCCACCGTGGCAACTTTTCACTTTTGTTTTCCAATCCTGACACTTGTTCACTCTCACAAGCGAGCAACACAGTCAGAACAACTAGGCAAACATCCAAGATTAGCTTCATCTTGAAAGAGGTAATTTAGAAGGAGTAGATTCTTACTTTGTTTTGAGCGTCACTCAACTGATTTTTAATGACGACGAAATAAGTTTTTGAATTAGCGCACACCATGATTGCAACGAAACTAACGAGGCTAAATATAGAATCATCTGGCAGGACGGTGAACTGATTCACGGAACAATGTTACTTTTCTATGGGTGAAAAACAATCATCTCGAAAATTAGATGCAAAGCTCCACAAAGAGATATAGACAATGAGCGTCTAGAATCTATCCATCACCTCAATCGTCAATCTGATATCTTAAAATACATTAATTTAATCACTGTTACTTGTTGTTGTTAGTAATTTCTGTCATTTAAGTCGGCTCGACGAATACGTAATAGCATTTCTCGGAAAATGACTTCTTCCAGATGGGTCCACGAATGTGTTGGCTGTTCAGTAGAGTGGATGCATATTTGCGTGCCTCACGGCGATCTTGGCACCCGCTAACGTTTCGCTGCAGCCAGCCTATCAAACCAGAGCCCAGGAACGCTTTGGCAATTGGGATCTTGAGCCATTCGCGATCTTTAATCTCAAGACCCGAATCTGGGGCGGACATTTGTTGCACAATCACCTTCATGTCGGTCTTGTCTTTGTCCAGAGACACTCGACATGAAGTCGCCAGCTGAACGCAATCCGAATCCATAAAACATGAACCAAACGAGGGCGATGAGGTGGTTGACGAAGTGTGCACCGGTAATCGATTCGTAGTTGCTGTGTCCACTGGCACTTGCTGCTCTTGCTCGGTCATTGCTTGCGTGTGCGCAACCCAAGCGTTGAGATCAATCGGATGAATGGCATCGTCGTTAGCCAGAGGCCTGACGTCCAGACATTTCGCGACCACAAGCTTCAGGTGGCCGCGCCGACTCACGGCATCCTTCAGGACTTGTACGGCGTCCTCGTTGCTTTTTCCCACAATACTAGTGTCGTTCACTTGCAACAATAGATCGCCCGGCTCGATGCGACCGCATTGAGCCACCACTGAGTCTTCTTTGATGTCGCCCACGTACAGGCGATCGTTGCCGTCGCGATCAGATTGTCCTCGCACGGACAAACCGAGAAAGTTGTACGGCGTGAGCAACAATTGAACCACCACCTCTTGGTACGCGGTCACGTCCGATATCGACGACATGCTCGAGGATTCGTTGACACGGCGGGCGCTGCCATTGGCCAACGATTGATATGTTGATCCGCCAGTTGTGGTACTCCCGTAGCGGGCCTGATGATGTCCGTCGTGGTGGCCGCCGCCGACGCCACCTCTGTGGTGCTGCAACTGCGACACCGACGTATTGTGAGTGCTGTGTGAATAATTTGAGTAGCTACACGATGTGCGATCATCGTCACTTTCGGAATTGAAATAGCTGCTCGCCTCGGAGTCCGTGGTCAGGCCCACCGACGACTCGTCGTACGTGTCATGGGACACATAATCGTGACGATCGTTGCCGATGTCCTCGTAGATCGCGTCCTTGTTCGTTATCACGACTGCCACCACTTGGCCCCTAAACAGTGGCAACCTGGCGTCGTCATCGGTGATTTCCTCCTTGGCAATACCGAACTCAGGATCGGACGATTTGAAAAAATACCTATAATTTGGCGATCGCAAACCGGTGGCGCTCTTGAAATGTGCCAATGTGATGTTGCCCGGGTGTGGGAATCGCAACTCTGTCTTTATCGGGGTCTTGTTATCAATTATTATGTACACTTTGGTTTTCAGTTCGTGATTCATCTTATCATTAGTTTTGAAAATTTGGCACCTCGCACGACGCTGACGTACATCAATGATGGTTGAGTTATAGACGATTATATGTGATGACTACCATAATATTTGTGCAGCAGACGTTATTTTATCGTCATCGTCAGGGATAAATAATGGCCTTCTCTTGAATAAAACCACATTCTATCTTTAGGTACACAAATAAATATCTATGACGATTTATCCATCGATGATATTTGTGATGTCTAAATCATCGTCAGGTGATCAGCACATGACCACAACACTATGCTTTGTCTGCTTTCATATTGTCTTCTACGTAATGTTTGCAACCAGCAAATAACCGAATTATTGGCGCAAAAATCAAAAAAGATGGGTGAAATAAAATAAAAGTGTCTATCTCGATTGTTGAATATTTATTAAATAACACAATAACGTTGGATTGAATTTATAGACACGAATTATAAGAATAAAATATGGATATATGGGGTTGGTTTTGGGGTTTCTCAAGAAATGTATTCAAGATATAATCTTTTAACATGAAAATATTACTAGTGCGCAAAATGAAGCAAGTACGACAAGCATTATGTTGAGCGGAAATCTGCATATCCTGCAGTGGACAAAGTTGATAAACAGAAGAATGAAAGTTTTTGAACAATTCAGCGATAAGCGAATTTATTGTGCAATCATTCTTATGTTCTTTACAAACTTTGCACAAGAGCTTACCAATCACTGTCCATGTTACTGTAGTGTCACGAGCAAGAGCGCCAGAGATGTGACACGTGAGTCATTCACTTGTAATACCTTGCCAGACCTTTCAAACTGAGTTTATCCAATAAAGACTAGCCAAGTGTTTTTGTGAACTGAAAGTCTGAAAAATGACTATATTCATAGGTTAAACAACTAACACCGTAATATGTTCAGTCTCTTGGGTTATGTTATCAAGTTATAATTATTATCGAGTCACACAATAGACCAATTGAGTGTAAGCTGTGCCTTAACACGACAAGCAAGTAAGGATGATTTAAATAGATTTTACATTGTAGTGTGTAGCTGAAGGCTTGACCATATAAGGCACGTGCACCTCGTAATCGTTGTAGGTGGTTGATAAAAGCGTGAACAGCGACGTGTTTTTTCTCTTTTTATTAAACATGTGCTGTTGTCAAGCGAAAATGGCTCGATATTTTCGCGACAATTCTAATGAAAGAGATCATTAGAATTGTTGCGAAAATAGGACGAAAGATTTTGTAATCTTGTTGGTGTGTGCTAGATGAGATTGCGCATTCTTATCTATCGGCCAGTTAGTATTATTAGTGCCCTATGTCGCATAGAACACACGAGCTGTGATATGAGCACAAAAAGAGTGGTTACAAGCGAAAAAATGAATGTAAACAGGCATATAGATTCACTAGTAACAATAACAAGTATAAAGAAGATCAAGGTTTCGCGTGGGCGCCGTTGAACAACAATACAGGCCGCTGTGTTGTGCTAACCAAGACAAACGTGTGCCGCTTTCACGTTAGCCTTGAGCCTTAGATAACGCATGATTATTACTGGCATGATGATGATGATAGTGACGAGCTATGGCTACTGAGATTGAATCGATCGAAAATTTCTGTTATTTTCGAAAGAAATGCACAACTGACTATTATTGTGCATGGCATTGTGATATTGTTTCGCTCACGGTTGTCCGGCCACGAGTCAGTCCCTCCTCCTCCTAGATACCTGTCTACCTAGTGATAAGGTGTATGTATGCGTAGGTTACACGTGCGTAATTGGATTTCAACTTCCAGGATGCTAATCGATGCATCCTCAAATCCATTCGAGCTTGTCATCGTCGCCTAACAAAACAACAAATATCGATAGCGACTCATACGAAGCAAGTAATTACACCAGACGGTGCCAGTGCTACGCAACAGTTATTCAGCGTGTGTATGTTCAAAACACGAACAACGACCACGACAACAATTCGTGTAGAATTCGACAATCAATAAATGATCACATCATCTCAGTTGTTTGGGTCGATGACTTGGCGTGCCCAGAATCATGCCGCATTAACAAGGCAATCATCGAAGCCAATGTTGTATAATGTGCAAAGTTAGAAAGTATGTGCAATCACATAATAATTATTATTAATTTGTGAGAAAACATCATCGATTGATGACAACATAATGGCAGACGTAGTAGACTATCACACTCTCAACGTAGTCGAGCTGTAGTCGAGAGACAAATATAGCGTTCAAACATTGTTATCAGGCACAAAAATTACTTGTCAATATATTGTCGAGGCAGGTTTGTTGACAATAGTAATAAGTAAACAATTAACGAATTGTGATTACAGGACAACACAACAATCATACGATAATAAGAATAATAATAGAGCAATAGCAACAGTAGCAATAGAATTGTAACGTTTTTGTTCACTGGTACGAAGTGGATGAAATCTAGCAATTGGAACTCAACTCGATCATAATAGACTTTTCCTGGTTACTCCGGTCGTCAAGTGTGCTCCTGTACTATTGCGGCATACTCACTATTGCAACACGCACACACTCTTTGTGCGATAACAAAAATAAGAATTTCTTCATTGCATCAGTGATATCAGTAAAGAATAGCCAATAAAAGCATAAACGGAAAAAAGAACCGCCAATCAAGTGGCAAAGAGGAATAATAACAAGAACTAGCAAACAGTTTCTGTGCACTAAAATACTTTTTATTAGACGAAGAATTGAATGAGTGTGATATCGTCATTCACTTTAATGTGTGTCGATCAAGCAAAACAAATATCGATCAACAGAATTGGACAATCGATCAATCAATTGAAATTTGAAGAGTTGTATCTGGCGCCGTGAGAATTGTCACGACACATGTAGATCGACAACGTCTTGGAGAATTGAGATGGAAGCAGTTCAACAAGGATCGCATATAGCGAGGTCACCTATCGGTCGAAGCATAAGAACAATCAAGACGTCGATCTAAATATACATGTGAATATACATGTCGCTTATAATATAATTATAAAGTTGACACAAATTATTGACCGACACAAATTTGTTGTTTCAAATTTCAACGACAAGAGAGAAAAGAAACTAGTGAAGCAAATTATCACGTGAATATTTTATGAGACAACAACAATGGTTATAGCTTCATTAGCGGGTCCACCAGTACCGCCACCTCCGCCGCCGCCGCCGCCGCCGCCGCCACCTCCGTTGCCTGATTTCAGTCGTCAATCAGGCCACGGCTCACAAGGCTTAGTAGTACGATCAAGATTGATACCAAGCAATGGACTCTCTACGCATGAGGCCAGTGAGACGAACAATGACGCTTTGCCCGTGGATTTGGTGGCAATTGGGCCGTCGCGAGTGCCCCATACGCGCATGAAATCACTCAATTGGAACAAAATACCCAAGCGCAAAATATTGGAGCCGGCATTGAGCAGTTCAACAGACAATTGTGCAGCAAGCAATAATTCAGAGTCAAAAGCTAGCATTGCTAGGGTCACTGACAACAACAATACGACGTCATCATTGGACAGCATCGATAGGGCCAATGTTTGGTTTATGATTGCAAAAGCTAATCGAGCCATTCGAGCCACGAATCTGGGCAAACCGAAAGACGGCGCAGTAGCAGCACATCCTGTGCCTGTGCCTGTGCCTTTGGTTGCACAATCAACTATCACAGCATTATCGTCGAATAAAAACTCAAGTAAGATTCGAGGTATTTTGAATTCGGTGCGACGCAAAATGGTCGGTCCAACCAGCGACCAATTACACACACAGAATGGTAGTAATTCGAATGACACTTGGGCACAGAACCTCCCACAAACACTACATAGTGTGCTGCAATCATCAGAGTGTGAGACAACAACAGCAGTAGTAGCAGTGTCAAGTGAAGGGCGTCGCATCATGGACGCGATTGATTTTGACAATCTCGAGACATTGTTTTGTGTGGACCACAGCGCAACCACAACAGCAATGACAACAACAACAGGCCCGGCTACAAGTGGCGCACATCTAGGGCAATTGCTTCGACGCGACAGCACGCGTAGTGCCGCCTCGTGGAGTGCACTGACGTCGCCCACGTCAGCAGACTCGGGACATCACACAGGCGGCAGTGGCAGCTCGTCTGGGGCGCCGTCATCGGTGAGCGCCGACGAACTGACAGCCGATCGATTGACCGCTGGTAGTGGGCACGACGATAGCAGTAGCTGCTCGGGAAGTTGCACCGACGACAGCGACGACGACAGCATCGCTTGCATCAGTGATCTCGATAGTACCACACACGCCGATGGCACCAACAGTCAGAAGCACCAACAACAAAAACAAAATGCGAGCAGTGCGCGCTTGAAGGCCATTTGTGTGGACGCCAAAAGGGCACTCAACGTGGACATATTTCTCAAGAGCTGCGGAGCCGACGAGCAGCAGCATTGCGAGCTGTTGCGTGCTGTCGCGCAGCTACGCTCGCGTCACATTAGCCACGACAAGCTCGAGCAATTGGCCAAGATATTGCCCGAGGCGCACGAGGAGAAATCGTTGCGCGCCTACTTGTTGGCCGCGCCACCTGCCAAACGTAATTCCAAACCGAATGCCAAAAGTAAAGTTGTAGGCAAACAGCATCATGTCAGACGACGCACGCATATTAGAGTGACACAGCACAAGCACACACACAGCAACAACAACATGAGTGGTAGCGGCAATAGTGACACTCGGCGCTTCGAGAGACGCCTGGCTCGGCTGGCGCCCCCGCTTGCGTTCTTGGGCCGCTGTGTGTGTCAAGTGCATGATTACAGGCTCAAAATTGAGCTCATGCTACTCGAACAACAGTACGACAGTACGCACGCCGACATTGGGGCAGCGTGTCACACGTTGCGCGAGGCCAGTCAACAGGTGCAACGTAGTCAGGCGCTACGTGACATCCTGGCCGTCGTCCTGATGGCGGGCAACTTCCTCAACGCGGGCGGCTACGCGGCCGACGCGTGCGGTTTCTCACTCGATTGCTTGAATTTGTTGGCCGACGTGCGATCGGCACGTGCGCCCAACGTCACTCTGGTGCACTACATTGCACGCGTTGTCGACGAGCGTCTGCATCTGTTGGATTTTGTACACGCCGAGCTGCCAAGCTTGGACGCGGCCGCGAAAATTTGCGTCGACTCGTTGCGCGCCGACGTCGGCGCAATGCTGAACAAAATCGACCAATTATCTCGCAAATTATCGTGTTCCACTCAAGTTCGCACACAACAACCAGCCACGATTATGGGAAACGATGATAGCGAAAATGATTCGTTGTCGCTGTCATTGTCGTCGTTGTCGCTGTCGTTATCGTTATCGCTTTCGTCGTCATCGTCATCGTTAGAGCGCGGCCAATCGACCGACAGTCGACAAAAAATGAGCGACACTCTCGCTGTGATTCGGCAACAAGTGCGTAGTCTCGAGACACTCGTCACGAGTGAACTGGAACGAACACGCTGCCAGTTGGCTCGATATTTGTGCGAAGACGAGCGCACGTTTCGCTTTGGCGATTGTTTTGCTACTCTGTTGTCGTTTAGCGCCAAGTTACGCGCCGCCGCCGACGACAATCGTCGCACGACGGCCGCCGCAATGCGTCGCCATGCATCCATTGGGGCTCCCACTGCCACTGTGACTGGAGCTGGCGCTAGCGCTCGTTCGCGCACTACACTGTCAACTACCCATTGTGTATCAACAGCTCCCCACATCACACACGGATCCACATCAACATCGAGCAACTTGTCAATGTCAAAAGAACAACTTGCCGCAGCGAAGCACGGTGGCGAGCAAAACCACGGCCACGAACATGGTCACGATCACAAAGACCACGACGACGACGACGACGTCGATCAATTGCACCAGGGTCTAGTGCAATTGTTAATGAGACGCAACTCGTGCGCTGGGCGACAGATGGCGCCTGTGCCGCTCAACGATCGTCGCTCTAGTTTGGCCTCCCTTACTCACGCGGCCAAAGTCAGTGCCGCGAGCATTGCCTCGTCCACCGATGCCAAAGTCAATGCAAGTGCCAATGCCAAGTCCAAATCCAAGACAACATTGTCGCCAACACTGCTGGATCTCGACTTAGACCGTGAGCTACCTGTGTGTCGTACAAATGTTCTTTCACAAACTTCTACCTCGACACCTGCCTACTCTTCTTCTTCTTGTGAGCCTACCGAAGCACCTGTGTCATTGGCACCTACCTCGTCAGCACCGACTCCCGCTCCCGCTCACGGACTGCAAGGTCGCATACACAGCGCATTTGGAACGCTGAGGCGAGCAGCCTCACGACGTTCGTGGTCGTCCACGAGCGTGAGCGACAAGTCCACAGTTATGACTAATTCATTGTCACACTCGAATGAACACGAACAAAATCATAAAAAGAATAAGAATCAAATCCTAGAAGAATCGAGCAGCAATCTATCATGTCATTTGTCAACGTCTGATCACCAAAGTCAGACCATTCAAATTCCGCTTCAAGATAATGCAATAATCGAGTTCACTGATAATGATCAAAAGCCAAACGTTGTTGATATTGTAAGAGATTACAACAACAAGAGGGACGTACAATCACAAGTTGCACAATCAACAAGTGACAACAACAACAAACAGGTCTTCCACGAATCTAATGCCAAAGATATTAGCAAGACACCAGCTCTAACCACATCAGCCACCATAGAGATAAAGACAACGTCGAAAACGTCGGCACCAGTAACGACAGCTAAACGCAACACTAGCCGAATCAATCTAAGCAACATGTCGTGCAATATGTTCAAAAGTGCCTCGAGCATTATGAGCACACGCATTCAAGTCAAACAGCAACAGCAGCAACAACCAACATCGACTATCGCGACCGCACCACAACCGAATCAATCGTTCAAACAATCGGACAATTTAGTGAGACAAAAAAGCAGCACAGACAGCAATCAAATGGCTCGTGGCAATCGTAGCCTTGTCAACGTTGGCTACAAGATTATGACACCGACGTTTGACGCGTACTCGCGAGTTACAGCTCACAGAGATCAGAGCGGCTCAACTCTCAGTCTGAATGCCACAAGCAACGTAAGCAAGACCAAATTGTTACATCAAATGCAACACCGGCGAACGCAATTGGCGAACGCGCTATCTCGACGAGGCGATGACGGCCTCAACACCAGCACCAACAGCAACTGCAATAACAAGCCCAGTTTGTCGCCAATCTCAGCCAAACATAGTCATCATCGATTGATGCAATCGACCGAGCAAGTGTCTGTTCAACGACAACGTGCAACCGTCCAACGGAGCGCCAGCAGTAGGCTCGCAGCAACCACCAGTCTATCCAAAGACACAGCGGCAGCAACAAGTGCACGTACACATCCCGTGCTTACACTCAATCGTCGCGCGTGGCGCAATTAAGCCCAAAACTCGCCCATTCTCTTCTTCACACCAATCAATCGACCAATGATTATTTCGATATCATCAATACAGCTTTACTATTATCATCGGTTTTATTATGACTCTTGTCAATCGATAAATAGTGTGTCAGATTTTGCACACAAATTCTTGACATAAAACAAAACATTCATCATTAAAGATGATTCATATTTTGACTTCAATTTGTTAAGAAAATGTGTCTCAGCTTTAGTTCTTGGCTGTCAGTGGCCCATGAGTTATCACTCAAATAAAAAAATCTATGCAAAGATAATGTAGGCGTGCGCCTTACTGGCTATTTGTGTTGCAAAACCTATATATTGTTGTTGTCGTTAAGATCAATATCACACTTGAATCGTGACCTCTGCACCATTCACAATAGCAGCATAGAACAAGCGAAGCGACGCATGCGAAAGAAGAAGAAGAACGATGAATTTCATTATGGTAGAATTTCACGAGAATTGTTTTCAACAAGTATTGAGTTTCGAGAATTGAAAATCAGCATCGGCATCGACAGTTATTGAATAAACGAATGATGGTCAAAAGAGGAAGCGTAGGCGAAAGCGAAAGCCCCATCTGTCTGGCTGAATTCACGCAGTCAAAATTTGAGAGAAACAAGTGAAAAGTAGAATTCAGTTTCATTGATCAACAACAAAAAACAAAAGAGTTTCAAAACTCCTCCACTGAAACTATCGTCAGCTACCGACAGACAAACCAGCCTGTCTAGACCAGCTTGCATTGAAATGAACTGCACTTGCATCCCGTGTTAACCGTGCACTTGTATCCCGGGAAAAAGGACGAACTGTATGAACATGGCATTAAAAGCAGGATTGCTCTGTTGTTAGTTGTTCAATAGCGTTTCCAGCAATGCTATTCTCCGAGAAATTCAACGATAGTCTCCAAAAAATTGTGCTAAAATACATTTTGCGCTCTAGGACTCATGCACCGATGGTTTATTTTTAGGCTTGTCGTTCATCCGCGCGTATATCGTTGGCCTCTAGTTTGTGAGCTTTCCTCTACAAGTTAGGGTCATCATAGTTTTTTTTCACACACGTGCTGACATTTCGCATACACACAATTGACCCACAAAGTTCGAGATTAGCATTTACAATTCATCACATTATATAATTGATAGAGAGAAAGAAATAGTTGAAAGAGAGAATAATGATGAGTCGAATGATAATTACTCTCGCGGTTGCAATCTTGGCAGCGTTCGTGACGTCGACCGCTTCGGGCGCTTACACGCTGCTCGAGGATGCTTGCATGAATAATTTCAACAACGTTGTAGATTTGGCTCAATATCAAGAGCTGCTCAAACAGTTGAACGAGCAGATCAAGTCTGACAACCATAAACTTCGTCAATGCATCGAAAACCATGAATCGCTAAAGACTATTATCACGTTGTTGCAAAAAGCGCCCCAAACTGACGTCTGTCACCCAGACTACGTTCGTCAAGTTGTAGCTTTGGCGAACCGATCGCCGTTCATCAAGCACAATCAATTGTTTTCACGTTTAGGCTTTGCGCTGGCGTACATTTGCACTGGAAATCTATTTGAACTCTCGCATTGCCAATTTGGAGCTGGCTGGCAATGACACACGCAAGTTTCCCCAATTCAGCAAGGCTCGTTGGACAAATTTGCCGAGCTCAAATTGACTGCACAACAATTGAAAATGTTGGCGGGCCAAAACACTGCGCCCACCGTCGAACAAATCGAGGCGTGCCGAAAGTATGAACAATACTACGACAACACGTTCTTCTCGGTGGTCCGACTGGCGAACGTTGGCTTTGCTTGGAAAATGTACTTGGTCTATTTCAACACGTGCCCGGACAGGGATGGCAAATTGTCAAAAAGCAAGGAACAGGGCCTCGATCGCAAGTATCTCAGAAATTATCCCGAAGATCTTATGCTTCGTTGGCTCGGTAAAGTTCGTACTTGCTATCCAATATTGGAGCTGACCAAACGAGGCCAATTCGGACAAGATAAGATGGTTTTTGGCGTTGCCGGTGAAACGATTCGACTATAACAAGGTTGATTTGGCACTGATGATGAGCCAATTCACCGCCGATCAATTGCGTTATGCGACTTTCAAAAACTACAACGGAGGAAAACTCTTGGACCAGATGTATCATGATGAAGTGGATCCGACAAAAAGTCTCAGCGCATTGGAGGCCGCAGTTAGATTCTATTCTCCATTTGTGGTCGCATCATTTTTAATCGTATTGGACTCTATCAATCCGTTCAAAGGTTGAATTTATTTTCTTAAGTATCATGTAAGAATGTGTGGCGATAATGTTGCGATGAACGAACAGACAAAACATTCTAATAATCAATCAATAAAATTTGATTTAACTCATGTTCAACTTAAACCAGTTTGAATGATAATAGCTTGTTCGCTTTGATGAGTTGATGTTCTAGTTCTCTACGTTTGATCGAATCCATTTGCGTTGATAGAGATTTAAGCCGTCTTTTCATGGCGTGTAACAAATCAGAATTTTACTCAATAAAGAAAAGTTCAAGTGACATAAATGTTTCAGATGTTGAAGTTTCATCAACCTAAGATGAACAGTTCTCGAGTTATTTCACTTTGAGTAGACACAACCTGGAACCAAACATTTTGGATTGCGGCCAAATCTTTGTCTGAGAACGAGATCATCCACGTTTGAACAAATGCTATACACCGAGTTGCCTTTCTCGACCACTTGATGTTTCCACTTTCTCCGTTCCATGTTCCGTGAGAATTACGGAGCAAATAAAAATCTCCGTCTTCTGAAACTCTCCGTCCGATGATCAAAACTCCGTGACCACTTGTACTATTCTCACAGTCGCCACCATCACCGGTTGTGTTTCAAGCATTTGGTCGATTCGACTGGGCGTTACATCGTGCTCCACTTGATACTGTTGCGTCGTGCAGGCGCAAATCGCCACGTTTCCTCTCAGAGTCATCACTCGTGTGAGGACAGTTTCCCTTTTGGGCCCTATAAGAGGACGTTTTACGCAAATTGACGCCGAACGAGAGGAAAATCTTGTGTAGCTAGATCATTTGCCTGCCTTTGCAACCTTTCGTTATGTTGCCTTTGATGAGATGGCCACAATCGACCACATACTGCTCGCTAAGCGGTACGATCTTACGAATCTTACGGCACAGCTCGTACTCAATGGCAAATATTGCAGCAAACGCGTAACAACTGCCGCACATGTATTGGTGTTTTGGCAAGCTCACGCATCCGGTCAATCGATAATCAACATCGTATTGCGCATTGTCTTTCAGATACGACATGTCGGGCTCGTTTTGTTCTCCCGCTAGCTTTTCGCCCAAGTAAGCGTAAGGGCCTCCAACCATGTTCGCTATTGTTGACAATTGACTATCCTTTTGACGGGTTTTCCTCAACCACATCGCTGTCCTTATGACTTTGCAGTCCTTCTTTTTTGTACCTTTCAATGATACTCGACTCCGATTCATCGTTTGTTTGTTCAGAACCTACATGTGATGAACCAACTCCGGCCAACATTTCGATTGGTGGACTGATCATGTCGATCTCTTCTGGTTTCTTGTATGAGAATTCATTGATAGCTAGATAATAGGGCACGCTCCGAGCAATATACAGTGAATTATGCATGAACACTTTCACGTACCGATGGCGAACAAGCTCTTACGCAAATTCTCCTCGGCCCAACTCTTGTACTGACGATGAAACATTTCCTAAATATACCATGTATCTTGGCATGGACCAAGTCTGATATTCATTAATTTACCTTGTATTTCTGCCAATCGATCGATTGCAATACCTGCTTCCACCGTGGCAACTTTTCACTTTTGTTTTCCAATCCTGACACTTGTTCACTCTCACAAGCGAGCAACACAGTCAGAACAACTAGGCAAACATCCAAGATTAGCTTCATCTTGAAAGAGGTAATTTAGAAGGAGTAGATTCTTACTTTGTTTTGAGCGTCACTCAACTGATTTTTAATGACGACGAAATAAGTTTTTGAATTAGCGCACACCATGATTGCAACGAAACTAACGAGGCTAAATATAGAATCATCTGGCAGGACGGTGAACTGATTCACGGAACAATGTTACTTTTCTATGGGTGAAAAACAATCATCTCGAAAATTAGATGCAAAGCTCCACAAAGAGATATAGACAATGAGCGTCTAGAATCTATCCATCACCTCAATCGTCAATCTGATATCTTAAAATACATTAATTTAATCACTGTTACTTGTTGTTGTTAGTAATTTCTGTCATTTAAGTCGGCTCGACGAATACGTAATAGCATTTCTCGGAAAATGACTTCTTCCAGATGGGTCCACGAATGTGTTGGCTGTTCAGTAGAGTGGATGCATATTTGCGTGCCTCACGGCGATCTTGGCACCCGCTAACGTTTCGCTGCAGCCAGCCTATCAAACCAGAGCCCAGGAACGCTTTGGCAATTGGGATCTTGAGCCATTCGCGATCTTTAATCTCAAGACCCGAATCTGGGGCGGACATTTGTTGCACAATCACCTTCATGTCGGTCTTGTCTTTGTCCAGAGACACTCGACATGAAGTCGCCAGCTGAACGCAATCCGAATCCATAAAACATGAACCAAACGAGGGCGATGAGGTGGTTGACGAAGTGTGCACCGGTAATCGATTCGTAGTTGCTGTGTCCACTGGCACTTGCTGCTCTTGCTCGGTCATTGCTTGCGTGTGCGCAACCCAAGCGTTGAGATCAATCGGATGAATGGCATCGTCGTTAGCCAGAGGCCTGACGTCCAGACATTTCGCGACCACAAGCTTCAGGTGGCCGCGCCGACTCACGGCATCCTTCAGGACTTGTACGGCGTCCTCGTTGCTTTTTCCCACAATACTAGTGTCGTTCACTTGCAACAATAGATCGCCCGGCTCGATGCGACCGCATTGAGCCACCACTGAGTCTTCTTTGATGTCGCCCACGTACAGGCGATCGTTGCCGTCGCGATCAGATTGTCCTCGCACGGACAAACCGAGAAAGTTGTACGGCGTGAGCAACAATTGAACCACCACCTCTTGGTACGCGGTCACGTCCGATATCGACGACATGCTCGAGGATTCGTTGACACGGCGGGCGCTGCCATTGGCCAACGATTGATATGTTGATCCGCCAGTTGTGGTACTCCCGTAGCGGGCCTGATGATGTCCGTCGTGGTGGCCGCCGCCGACGCCACCTCTGTGGTGCTGCAACTGCGACACCGACGTATTGTGAGTGCTGTGTGAATAATTTGAGTAGCTACACGATGTGCGATCATCGTCACTTTCGGAATTGAAATAGCTGCTCGCCTCGGAGTCCGTGGTCAGGCCCACCGACGACTCGTCGTACGTGTCATGGGACACATAATCGTGACGATCGTTGCCGATGTCCTCGTAGATCGCGTCCTTGTTCGTTATCACGACTGCCACCACTTGGCCCCTAAACAGTGGCAACCTGGCGTCGTCATCGGTGATTTCCTCCTTGGCAATACCGAACTCAGAAATCCTGCGTTAGGAACCGACAAGTTGGTTCAGATCAGGTCCTGATCATCAGGATTTCGGAATCTAATTTCGAATATTGCGCTCACGCATGCGTACAGTGCCACTTATCAGAGTCTGGTCTTGTTAATCCGCAATGAACGTATCCAACACTCATTCATTTAAACCACTCATCTCTCATCGGGAAGAACGTCTTTATTTATCTAATATCACAATTTATTTATTATCCAAATTGTTTTCATTAAAATAAAATTGTTTTTTGAGAACCACCCACGACAATGGCCATCAGTGCCATAGCAATAGTGAATTCCAGCAATTATCCATTGCTCATTAAGACCGTACACGATGAAGACAACGAAGAGGAAGCGATCAAATTGATATACCTATTACACGCCAGTCTAGATATTGTGCAAGAAAAAGGCGAGCAGCAGCAATCAAGAGATTGTTTTCTTGGCATACTCCATCAATGTGAAAATTACAGAATCTACGGTCTGATGTCTACAACCAAAGTGAAAGTGTTGCTCATGGTATCAAACAAAGCAAGCCAAGCAGTGCGCGAGAGTGAAGCTCGCGTCATGCTCAAATCTATTCACACCGCCTACATAGAATCAACTACTATGAATCCCTTCTATCAACCAGATCAACCAATTAAGTCAAAAAGATTAGACACTACGATAAGCTCAATAATCAATCAAACGCATGTTATTCTCAACGATTAACTCAATCATAAAATGTCGTCAGTAATTTTTTGAGGGGTGATGTGTTTGTATGTGTGTACGTCTGTGTTTGTATGATTGCTTCGTCCTTTAGACAGTAGTGATGACTATCATTAAATGATTCATCGTATGAACAATCCCCATGAGATCAGGTGCAGTCCGGTCGAGATGCTCGGTGGCAAACTGGCACGTCGGGAATATGTGCACTATGAAGTGTGGTTGAGTTTGTCCAGGTGGCACAATGTTGACAATACCTGCTGCTTGTTTACTTTGCAGGTAATCAATGAACCCTGCTTTTAATATTTGCGATTGTTGGAAAAATTCTAATTGATCGCGCCCGGTCGGAATGGCCAAGAGCATACAGTGATCGTTGCCAATTTGCATCTTGCGTGTTAACGCTTCCAATTGTGATGTCTCCAAGCGCATACGTTGGTTAATGTTAATGGGTAACGGATTACCAAACTCATCGGTCATGGTTTTGAACGAATAAGTTGCAATATTGTGATAACCTGTAATGAGGAACATTTTCACCGTAGCAGAAGCATCTTTCAAGCACAGACTAGTAGACCAAACTGATGGATATTTAGTACCGAGCAACATTTGGGCGCTGTTGAACAGCGCAGCCGCCGATGGTGCAGGTGGTGGCGGTGGAGGAGCAGCATGATGAGCGGCCAGCAATTGTTGTTGATGTGGAGGCAACTGATGATGATAATCTCCAGCTAACAGTGCGCTAGCCGGAGGAGTCGAGGCCAATGCCGCGTATGGATTGTGATGCCCAAACGGATCAGAGGAGTGCTGGGCCGCATATTGAGCTGCAAAGACTAGAGCAGACTGATCTGGTGCTCCGGGCGTCCCGGGTGGATGCGAATGATGTGCTCGATGATAAGGTGGACCTCTTTGTTGTTGCTGCTGTTGATTAGCCAACTGGTGTTGTTGGGCAGCAGCTGCCGCCAAGGCAACACTAAGCGCATGGTGTTGCTGATGAATGCTATTATGGTGTGACGCTGGTGGTGGTGCCTGTTGTTGTTGCTGCTGGTGAGCATGGTGTTGCGGCTGGCTGTGGTGAGCGGCAGTCGGGGGAGGGGGAGGAGGTACATGCGACAAACGATGTGACACAGCAGGCAAAGCAGGTGAACCATTGGGCACGTGATTTAGTGGTACACCATTGGGCAAACCACCAACCGTATGGGTCCCGTTAGGTAGACTAGCAAGACCACTATTATTGTGCAACCCGTTAGGTAAGTGACTTGTGAGTGTGCCGTTAGGCAAATTGTTGCCAACTCCAGCTATAACGCCATTGATTAGAGACAGCCCTGGAGTAGTGTTGGGTGTTATGCTGGCGCTGTTGCTCGGCGTAGACGGTGTAGCTGATGCGGCAGCGGCCGCTGCTGCTGCTTTAGCAGCAGCCTCAGCAGCTGCAGCAGCAGCTTCACGTGCAGCATATTCACAGATGGCTTTCTTTTTGTTCTCAAACGGCGTGATTGGAGTGCGTACTTGAGGCGATTTAGGAGTAACTGGTACAGAAGAGGCTGTCTCGTTACCTACAATCAAGACTTTACTCGGTGGCCCTGAGACTAGAGCGTTAGGTCGTCTGTGAGGTAGTGAAGCTGCAGGCTGCTGCAAGGTTTGCTGTTGTTGGTGTTGCTGAGTCACCTGCTGGGGTTGATGAAGCTGTTGCTGTGATTGTTGTTGTTGCTGCTGTTTGGCCACTTGCTGAGGCTGGGGTTGCGGTTGCGGTTGCGGTTGATATTGCTGTGACGGTAGTGGTTGCAGCTGTTGCTGTTGTTTTGGAACAATCGGCTGAGGCTGCACCTGAGTCTGTAGCTGTGGTTGTTGTTGTTTGGCCACCTGATGTTGTTGTTTAGGAACCTGCTGCTGCGTCTGAGTCTGGGGTTGTATCGTCTGCTGCTGCAGAGGTTGTTGCTTGGGAACATCCTGTGGCGGGGCCTGAGACTGCGCTGACTGACTCTGTTGCTGAGGCTGATGTTTAGACACTTTCTGCGTCTGTGGATGCTGTTGCTGTGGTGGTTGGTTTTGATTTTGCGGAGGAACCTGCTGCGGCTGGGCTTGAGGTGTCGATTGCTGTGGTTGTTGTTGAGACACCTGCTGCAGCTGGAGCTGTGATGTCGATTGTTGTGGCTGCTGCTGAGACACCTGATGAGACTCAGGCTGAGTCTGTGTTTGAGGCTGAGCTCGAGTCCGAGTTCTTGGCTGAGCTTGTTCACGTTGTTGTTGGCGTCGCAGTCGAGCTGATTTGCGTCTGGCAACACTCTGCTCTTGAGTTTCTGGGGCAACATTTTCTGATACATCGCTCGTTGTAGACGATGCTTCGTTGCTAGAACCATTTGCTTGTGATTGTGTAGCAGGTTGTTGTTGGCGTGCTAATCTAGCCGACTTTCGAGTGGACATTCGTTGAGCTTGTGTTTTTTCATTATTACTATTACTTTTGGTGCTCACATGATCAGTTGTGGTCGATGAGGCCTCACTGCTTTTGCGTATTGTCAATGATAATTTTCCATCCTGGCTTAGCTCAGTGATGTAACCCGTATCATTAGTAGTTGGTGTGGGAGAGCTCGCATTATTAGCTGCGGCAACAGCAGTATTAGCAGACACAGTATCGGTGGCAGCAGCAATATCATTTGAAGAAACACGGGTTGGTGTGTTTACAGCCTGTAGAGCCGTGTCAGCAATCGATAACGCCGTTATGCAAGACGGAGAATTTGGTGCCGGCTCTTCTTTCACTTGAACAACAGGAGCAGCAACACAAATTGGTGTAGTGTTCACAGCCGGTGCAGCTGAATTAACAACCGATGAGACTATAATGCCAGTTGGAGAGGCAGGCTTTGACTCTTCTTTGACTTGGATAACGGATGCAGGGACACAGGTAGGTGACGCCTTCATAGTGTATGTAGCAGTGTCAATAACTGAAGACACCGTTACGCCAGGTGGAGAGGCCAATTTTGGTTCCTCTTTGACTTGAGTAGCTCCAGCAAAACATGCTTCCGTTACTGTGGTTGGTACAGTAGGCAAAGCAGCATTAATGATTGAAGATATTGTAGTGCCAGTGGGCGAATTCAACATTGGTTGCTCTTTCACTTGAGCAGCGTAAGCAATCACAGATGTGGCCGATGGTGGTGGATTCAGTTGATGAAATTTCGGCGACGAAGACGATGACGACGAAACTATGGATGGTGATTTGAGCATGACAGGTGTCAATGGTGCGCCATTAGTGATATTACCAGGTGCTTTGGCACCAACATTACCGATGGGTAATTGTGTTTGTTGATTGGTATTGTTACTATTCACACCGGGAACAGCTACTGGAGGTAAACCGTCAACGTTAATCATGAGGAGGCCATTGTTTTCATCATCGGAATCGTGAAAGTCATAGACGTCATACTTGTCGTAGGGTGACATCGATAACGATAGTGCCAACGATTCGCGATCACTACTTTGTCGACTCTTGACACTACGCCCACTCTTTGCACTCTTACCGCTCTTACTACTTTTGCCACTGCTAACACTCTTGCAACTGCTCACACTTTCAGCACGCACTGGCGTCACTACCGATGAGGCGACAGGTGTTGTTGGTGCCGGCACTGGTGTGGTGGTAGGGTTGTTGGTGGTGGACGAAATTGTAACAGGAGCAGTAGGAGTTGCTGGTGTTGTGGCAGGTGTAGTTGGAGGCGTTGTAACAGGTGTAGTTGTAGTGGGGGCGCTGGTCAGTACACTGATCGTCGGTGACTTGGCTGGAGCACTGGTGATGGGTGACTTTGCTGGCACGCTTGGCGGTGCACTAACTGGTACACTGACTGTAGGTGACTTAGATGGAGCGGTGATCGGTGATTTGGCTGGAGCATTTACTGAAACGCTCACTGGTGTACTGATTGCTGGTGACTTATCTGGGACGCTTGTTGGGACATTGATGTCAGCAACAGCGGTAGCAGTGTTGACAGACGGAACAGAAGTGACATCAAGACTGGCAGCAGCTTTATATGCCACCGGTGCCGAATTGTTTGGGGTACTAATGACAGGTGTAGGTGTTAGTGGAGCTGAAGCTATTGATGTTGAAGTCGCTGAAGCTGAGGCTGTCGATGACTGTTGCTGCTGGGGTTGCTGTTGTTGGGCTTGCTGCTGCTGTTGTTTCTCGTCGGTGTCGTTCATCTCAAGCAACAGTGCTGAGACGGCCAGTTCGGTCTCCCATTTTCGCTGATCCCATGAAGATGATGAGAACGAGGAAAATTGTGACGATGCCGAAGATGATGAAGATGAGGATGAGGTACTCGACGACGATGGAGACGACGACGACGATAACGACGACGACGATGTTGACCGTGAACGAGAATGTGAAGGCGACGGTGAGCGAGTGCGCGATCGTGACGATTGCAATTGTAACGGCGATGGTGAACGTGTACGCGATCTCGATGTTTGCATTTGTAGCGGAGATGGTGAGCGAGTACGCGACCTCGATGATTGCAATTGTAACGGAGATGGGGACCGAGTTTGAGAGCGTGATTTTGAGTGCGATTTTGAGCGAGATCTCGAGCGCGACTTTGATCTTGATTTAGATCGTGATTTAGACCGTGACTTGGATCGCGATTTAAATCGTGATTTGGAGCGTGCTGATTTGATGATCGATTTGACTGACGAGCGCGATTTTACTGAACACGAACGAGATCTCGATTTGGGCATCGGCGACATTTGACGCGATTGGGGCGATGCACGGCGTGGCGCTGACGTCCGTGAACGACAAGGTGTTTGCGTCGGAGAATGCGACGAACGATGCGTATGCGATCGTGACGGCGATGGTGAGGGTTGCCGTAACGGTGACGGTGACGAAGATGATGGGGACGACGACGAAGCCGATGACGATGATGACGACGATGAAGTTGTCCAATCAGGCGACAATTTAACATTGTTGCTATTGCTAACAGTATTGTTATTGTTGTTGCTGTTGTGATGATGATTACTATGATGATGATGATTATGTGGTGTATGTTTATCACTGTGGTTGGTATTTGCCGCATGAGCATGGGCATTACTATCTTTATTATTACTAATGCTGGTCGTACTGCTACTGCCATGATGAGACGATGTTGTTGTGGACACAGTGCCAGTATTGTGAGAATGATTGGCACTTGAGCGGGCTTTCACTTTGTCGTACATTGATAAAAAGCATGGCGATTCCCATGATGATGAAGATGATGACGACGAGGACGATGAAGACGATGTTGTGGTCGATGATGCCGCCGTTGGCCGAGCTGCTGTTGAGGGTGAGGGGGAAACTGACGACGATTTCGTCGTTGTCGTTGATGCTGTGGTAACGTGCGGTGCATGTGATGTGGTTTCTGTTGGAGTTTTCGTTATCATTGGGGTTCTATGTGTGGATGATGCTCTAGACTGAGAAGGTGATTTGGGTGCGGCAGCTGTGGTCGAGTTAGATTTTGATAGTATTGGGGTCGGATGTGTTGATGGGGCTTTCGGAGTTGGTGTTTTAGGTGTTGTTGTGGGGGCTGTTGTCGTTGGGGTCTTGTGAGCTGCTACTGCCACTGCTGGTGTAGCGGGCGTTGACGTAGTAAGGGGTTTCGGTGTCGTAGTGGTTGCTGTTGTTAAGGTTTTAGGGGCGGGTGCAGCTGATAATGTGAGCGGAGCTGTTGTTGATGTTCTGTGTATGGCTGTTGTTTTAGAGTGTGAAGGTGATTTAGGTACCGACACTGCTGCTGGTATCGTGGGTGTCACTGTTGCTGGGGCTTTTGGCGTGGTTGAGGGTGCTGTTGTTGGGGCTTTGTGAGCTGCAAGTGGCGCTGCTGTTGGTATTGTGGGCGTTGCTGTTGCTTGGGTTCTGGGTGTGGGCGTTCTAGGTGTCGTTGCTGTTGTGATTGCTGTTGCTTGCGATTTAGGTAATGGGGCTGCTAGTGTGGGCACTGTGGTCGTTGTAGTTGTTGGGTTTCTCGGTGATGTCGTGGGTGCAGTTGTTATCAGGGGTTTGGGCGTGGGTGCAGTTGTTATCAGGGGTTTGGGCGTGGGTGTGGGTGTTGTTGTAGGTGTGACTGCAGTGGTAATAGTGGTGGTAGCTGTCGTGGCGGCGGCGGCGATTGAGGCCGTCGTCGTTATCGACGCTGGTGGTTGTGATGGTGGTGTTGGTGTTGTGATCGCAGCATTCGTACATTGTTGTAGTAATAATTGAGGTGCCGTTGATGATGAAGAAGGTGCTGTTGTTGCTGCTGGTGTTGTGGGAGCAGCATTACTGTTAATAATAATATTATTATTATTAGTTGTTGGTGTTGTTGTAGTGGGGCTAGCAGTTGTGCTGTCGGTGGTAGTCGAAGACTTTTTACGTATTTTAAATTTGCTGTAATCAACGGTGTACGCTAAATTAGGAAACAAAGACAGCGCAAATTCAGGCACTCTCAGGCTCATCATATCACGCTCTTTTACATTATTATTATTACTACTACTGCTGTTGCTGCTGCTATGATGATGATTATTATTATTTATCGTCGTCGTGCTGCAAGTGGTTGTGGCATTGGTAGAACCTATTATTGTGGTTGCTTGGGTGTGATTATTATTTGATGCGTTGTTGTTATTTGTATTCGTGGATGTCGATGCGCTTGAGCCTCCGATGGCGGACGCCGACGACCTCTTGAGGAGGCGTGGGTCCGTAAGACCTGAATTAAATACATCGAAAAAGGCTCGTCGGTAATCGATCCTGATGGCCCTTCTATCTTTGGTGGTCATTTTTATAAATGATGCTTTGCAGCAAGACACTGCGCGAACTGCACATAAGCGGTTGCGGGGCACACACACGCGGGCACCACAACATTAGGAGCAGAGACGAACGCACAAAGAATCGCGCTGAAGAGGAGAGAACTGCGACGAACGACGAACGCTGACGACGACGGCAACGAAGAACGAACGAAGAAGAAGAGAACATAAAGAAGAAGAGAACTACAGTACAGAGTATTCTATACAGTGCACATAAAGCGCGTCACAATTACAATTGTGACGGCGTTGTTGTTGGCTCACAAATCGTGAGTCACTGACTCAAGTCAGTTGAGTCAGCGGCTCGGGAGTTTGAGTTTGTAGTTGCATTCTAGTTCGTTGCTGCTGTTATCGTCGACGACAACAACAGTTGGCTCACTCTACTTGTGCTTGTGAGTTCGTGTGCTTGTGTGCTTTGTGCCTTTGTACTTGCGCACTTGGCTTGTGCTGGACTGCACAGTGAAGCTTGCTCGTAACTTGTGTTTATGTGTGTGTATGCGCCTCTCGCTAGTTGACTTGTGTGCAGACTGCTGAGTCCACGCTAAGTCTCTCGATTCTGCGCTCAACTGCGCAGTTCAATGCGCACCGAAAATTTGCTGGCAACGAGCACGCACGCACACACACACACACACACACACACACACACACACACACTTACATTGTGCGTTGTGTGCCAGTCATCAGAATAGACGCCCGTTCAATTCAACGACAATAGCAACAACAACATGTAGTGCGCAGCTCACACACTGCTGTTAGCACAACATAGCATGTGAGCTATAATGGAGCTTCAAAGTGAGACAGGCTGGCGGACAAGTCAGCACACACGCACGCACCGCATTGTCAGCATGAGCGCAGCTTGAGCCAGTGGGGGAAACACAACAGTAGGCGGGTCGTGGTGACGTGCGCGGTTCGCATGTAGCTGTGCTTTTCTCTGAACGTAGTTGCTGTCGCCATTGCTTTGTGTGCTGTTGTTGTCCTGATATTGCTATTGCTATTTGCTAGTGTTGTTGTTTTTGCGTTGCCATAGCTTGAATGCTGCTGCCGCGCTGTCGTCGCGCTTGCAAACTGCATTGCTATAGCATTGTAAGCTAAGCTTTGTCGTTGTCTGGTTCGTTCTATCTCATTCTTTCGTTCGTTCGATAGCTAGTGGATGGCTGGTCGACTCATTTCGTTCGGTGTGCTCTGTTGAGCAGAATGTGTGTGTGTGTGTGTGTGTGTGCGTTCAATATCTCTTTTCGTTCGTTTAGGACGCAGATTCCGTGAGTGCGTGAGTCGACAGCTTGTTGGTTCGCTTGCTCGTTCGCTGGCTCACAGCAGTCACACAGTACAACGAACGCTGAGAAAGCAACGCTTGCTTGCTGCTCACAATGTTCTTTGCTATCGCGACTATCAATGTGAGTGTGTGCCTGCGTACTTTCACAAACGCACATTCACATTCAGACAGACAAGCAAGACAGTCAAGCAATGAGAACGACAACGTCGACGATACATAAAACAGTCAGCACACGGCGAACGACAACAGCAACGTCGACAATAACAGACAGCAGCCTTGCACCAATACTTGCTCGCTTATGATGCTAGCCAAAGCCGAGCGCTCACACACGACCGTACACAAGCACATATATGCACACATGCACATCACATACATGCGCACAAGCGGCACGGCAAATGAGCGCGTGCTCTTGTGTGTGTGCTGGTGTTTGTAAAGTTTGCGACTAGTCACGCCTGGCACAAAAGGCGTCATGGCGTCGTGTTATATCGCATGTGAGCGAATTGACGAGGCGTACAAAAGAACCTTGTGTTTATGTACAAATGCACATACACACATCGGCACCGTAATATTAGGCTTGGGCTTTGGCTGTGCCTCAAAATCGACAACGTTTTGGATTCGGAATGCTATCAATCTGCACAACAACAACCAACAGACGCGCCAAATTGTTCGATTCGGAACGCATCGACAAAATGCAGACAATGGTACGCATGCGTAATAGCTACGGCTCAAAGTAGTTACGGATTCAGCGCCCAGCCTTCGTGTGGGTGAAGCTGGCAACTTGACACGCCCTCTTTCTCTTGTTCTCGATAGTTGATTTTGGGCTCGATGGCACATAAATTTCCGTCCAGTGCCATACCAATAGAATTCGAGGCCCACCATTCGATACAAGCGATCGCGTGTCTTCGCGTGATTTAAGAAGCAAGCGATCGCGTGTCTTCGCAACGTCACATTGGGCAATGATTCAACTTCTTTTTGGGCCATTTTCCCTGTGGCACAGCACACGGTGCAACCGCTATGGGCAGTCTAGAATGACACTAAAAAGGGGGTGCGCGCGCTCAATCGAGTCGCTGCCACGCCCGTTGCGCTCGAATGCTCTTGGAAGCCACCGACTGCAATCTGTTAGTTGTAGCTTTGAACTGCTGCGTCTAGCGTAAACAACAAGCCGGGCGTTGTGCTTGTGCCAATTGCTGTGAGTGTGTACGGGAGCAGCTTCGTCATTGCTGTGCACAAGTATTTATTGCGCGGCGCATACAATGCCGACGGCCAAATGTGCAGTTTGTTATGCTGCCTGTGTGTACGAATGTGTGAGTGTATGTGTAAATGTGTGCATGTGGAGATGTTCATGTGATTGGCATGGCAGAGGCACCAATTTTGAGCTCTGCGACTTTAGCGAACGACGTTAAGGCGTATGAACTTAAACGAAGCAAAGTGTGCTTGAGTCGACTATTTGAGTCAGACTTTGAGTCGGCACATAAGCACACACACACACAGACACACGCTAGGTAACACAAGTGTGCTCACAGAAAAACATCAGAGGGAACAGCAACAGCAGTCGTTAGTTTCAGCAACAACAAAGACTGATGGAACTTTCGTGGCTAACAAATGGCACACACACACAGTCAAGGCAATTGCAATTGCAGATCTCGTTGATCGTAGTCGTCATTTTGACGAATGTAATGTAACGGATTCAATTGATTTTAACGACACACACAAACACTCGCACTCTCAAAATATCACCAATGCACGCACACAAAAACATCTATTGAAATGATCCAAGCATAAAAACGCAAATTTCATTATTATCTATTATATCGATTATTGATATACTTTTTGGGCTATATTGAGGCATTTACAATTCATACACATATACACGCAAACACACTCACATTACTCATACTCATACTCATTCATACAAGATAGTTATCGTTTGATCAATATTATTTAGTTTGGAATATGAATAATTTACGTTTCTAGCTCTTGTATTTCACATAAAACAAATCATACCATAGACAGGTAGAGCGTGAACAACTATGTCAAGCAGTGGCCACACACAATTCTCATCTAGAAGACACGTACGGCGCATCTGTTTTGGGTGTCGTTTAACCAATCGCCAAATCGCACCTTGTGATTGGTGTTTTCAGAGCTATAAGGTGACACATAGTTCAACACAATACACTCAATATAACGATAACAGTGAAACACGATGATGTTAGCATCAGTGGTTATTGGGCAACGCCACCGCAACCATCGACCCCAAAATCAATGACAGTGCCAATATCGACGAAGTAGCTAAAGCGGTGGCTGCAGAAGTTGACTGCATCATAGAGTTTTTCTTGGTAGTAGAAGTGGTGGTGGTAGTAGTGATAACCACGCCAGGCGAGCGCGCTTGAGGCCACGCTCCTCGCTGATGACTGAAGCTGTAATCAGAGTTGGCCGTCATCAAAGTATCCATCAGAATATTCACGTCGTCTGTTGAGCGTTGCTGTTGTTGCTGTATCGATGGTGATATCCGAGTGTCGTTTTTTTCCGTTGTGTGTGACAACGCGCTCCTTTCGAGCTGCTGCAACTTGCTGTCACTGGTGTGGCTATTATAATTATCATTATGTTTACTCGTCATTGTTGTTGACGTAGCCACGTCACGGACTATGAATTGTTGCTGTGGCTGCTCTCCCACTAAATTGGCTGTGACAGAGAGCTCTCCAATAAGTGTAGATTGGGATCTTAGTGTTTGCGTATGCGCGCGAGTGTGAGAAGCAGGAGCAAAGAGAATTAGGAAACAAGAAGCTAGTTAGTTTCGTATTGGTTTGTTCTTTCTTTTTTACTGACGAGGTGGTGTTGCTGCCATAAGCTTGGCCATCAGCATAGCTAATGAGCGTAGAAGTAATACTGCATACTTTTCAAACTAGCAGCTGACAGTCAAAAAACAAGACCACCGATATCAACATAAATATATACACGACAAGCACGTTAAAAGACAAAGGGCTGATCAACAAAAGACAGTGAAATGATGAGCGTCACATCGCCATAGACTCATAGTTTACAAGTGGGTGCACTCGTTGTTTGACTTACCGATGTTTCGTTGTCTTTATTTATTTAGTCGAGATGACCGTCACTACGGAGTTCACGCCGTAACCCATTCTATCGTTGACTGATAATCCTCAACAGAATGGCTTTGCTTGGTCCGCCATCAATGCGACTGATGAAACATGAATAGCCAACCCGATCACATTGTATGAAAACAGCAAAGGACGAGCGGACTCGACTTTGTTTACTTCCTAGAGTTGTCTGGCGCTGCAGCATGGCCTAAATTAAGCAAATTCTTTCAAAAACCTCAACAAGCCGACACACATCAGCGGCAGCAGCTCGCTTGTGTACACAGAGAGCAAATATTGTGGTGCTAAAATTTGCATGTCTATCTAGCGAAAGAATGACCTCGCAAATTGAGATTAGAATTAAGTCTGGGTTTGCGTTTAAACAAGTGACAACTGACAACTGGCAACTGGCAACTGGCACTCACACTCACGTTGAGTCAATGCACACATTGTTTAAAAGTTTTAGCAAACTTTTGTCACCTTGTACTGTCTTTTCACTATTCCTGAGTCTCTCATGGTTAATTTAGATTCATGCGTGGCCGTGTGTTTAGTGAAATTCCTATTGCAACAATTACTGCAGTTTTCGGCAATTTAAGTCAAACACTACAATAACACCGTGTGAATTGCAACACTAATAATTGTAAACGCACCTTAGAGTTCAATGTCTGGCGTGCAAACGACGTTCCGCGATCTTCATGCCAAGCATTGAACTTTCTCCATGAGATGTGACTTTTCTTCAAGATAGCAATGATGATGACGATATTTGTCCGACAAACACCTTTTGAATTGCATTGTTTCAACGCCAACAATGCTAGAGGCTAATCCTCGTCTGTTCCAAGTTATTATCATTATTCATGTCCTACTTCAGCATCCTTTGCATGCAGAACAATTCAGCAGCTGTTCGATGCTACATTGCCGTTGGATTCATCTAGCATGTACCGATTCACTTGGTGGCACGTCAATCATTGATCACTACATAAGACTGGATAATTTTCAATGCACAGACAAATGAAAACCCAACTGAGAGTTTCCTTTTGGAATTGGGCTTGGTGTTAGCTCGAGGCACGCGCATTTTGTGCCGGCAGGCACTTGTTGGCAAATATTGTCAATTTAAAAATTTTTCCAGAAACTTCAAAAGTCTAGCGACACTCGATCTGTTTCGAACACTGTGTAGCCTCGAATCTGTTCGTGATTCAATCGCTCGCCAGCCATACTCGGAGCAACTAAATATTAAGCAATATCTGCTAGCGTCAAGCTCTTGTGACTTTGTTTACATGCTCCTAAATGTATGCCCACAGTGTGTGTGTGTGTGTGTGTGTGTGTGTGTGTGTGTGTGTGTGTGTGTGTGT